>PNEQ01114793.1:0-15273 GCA_003012365.1 Medauroidea extradentata | reverse complement strand
TATAGTGCTGATGTCCGATCCCGACGTACTTGAGCTTGAAATATCTCCCACAGAGAGATTGGTAATTGAAGGCCGCAAAGCTGCCGCCGCCGCAGAACGTAAGTTATTAGCTAAAAGTAACACTCCCAACATTGAATTCGGAGTTATTCCGCCACCGCAGCAACAGTGTGCTAAACTAGTAACGCTAGCCCAGCTTAGCAGTCAGCATCGTGGACAGGAAAACAAACCTCCTAGGCGGCAAGAGAAATTTAGTAGAATTCTACGAGAGGTAAGGCGAATCTCTCGCCCAATTATCAGCCCGTTAAAATCGCCCAGGAAGTCGTCACCCATCAAGCACCCCAGGGTGCAGCAGCTTAAAAGAGAGGCCGACCAGAAGCCAAAACAGCTTTCCCAGCACAAGCGTAAGCTCCTACAGGAACTATTCTAAAAGGTGAGTCTTCACTAAGCGCTCACCCACCATGCTATAAAGTGAGAATTTGTACACTCGGCTCACCCTTCAGGTGCCATCTCGTGCTCACCTAAACTACAGCCTGAAGGCAACCCTCACCCATTTTTGGCCAGCCGAGTGGCGACAACTTCAGTGGTCAAAGGATTGAATATTTGCAATGATAAAAAAAGTAGCACTGATATCAACGGTTCATTGCCTTTAAAGCTTGTATTTCCTCTCCAAGAAGATCAGTTTCTGTTCGTGTGCTTTGCATAAGTAGTTGCTTTTTCCTCTCCAATTCTTGTATTTGTGCAGCCACTCTTTTCTTATAACTTTTTGCTTTGTCTTCGGCATCCTGTTTCGTTTTCCTTCTTTCTGCAGCCCCTTGGTATCGAGATCTTTGTAATCGTTACCTTCTCAATACCACCAATATTAACAACAGAATCGTACACCTGTCTCTGTGCTATGAGAGATTCCTCTGCTTGATTTTCCACAATGTATCCTTTATTAACAGAAAATCCTCTTTCCAAGGAAGCATTTTTATGGGAAAGAAAAAGAACTTTCTTCACAAATGCTGCAAGTTGTTCTGTTTTTTGCATTTGATGCTGATAACACTTTCATCCATAGGTCGTCCGAACGAACTTTTTCTCTTGAAAATTGCTTCATAGTTTTTTTGAAAGATACATTTTTGCAAATAGCCTCTGAATGCAGTCTGCTTCTAAACCAGTAATGAGGTTTTTCTGAACCAGATGTTGGAGAGCAATTTCCAGCCGCTATTCATGGATGTTTGTGCGCAGTGCAACATCAGGATCTAGACAAAAAATTCCTCTAGTAAAGTCATAAATAAGAAGAGACCTTCCAAAATTTTCAGGCACATTTTCTGAAGACAAGTTCTACGCCGTTAGCGAAACATAAGAATGTCAACTTCTTTGACTTCATTTTTAATTTTTCACAAAGCTTCAAAAGTTTCAAAACCTAGGTTGACATCTTTGGAATTGAGTAGATTTTTGTCATCTGAAATCATTCTCCCAGTTACTGACTTTGTTCCACTCACTCTTTCATCTTTAACAAATCTTGACATGACATTTTTCAAAATTTAGCTCAATGATTCGCATAGAAAGAGTGCCAAACGAGTGTTTGCCTGAAATTCTGTTAAAAATTGTTCAACTTCAAAAGCCACAGAGACAAAAAATGACAGTTTGGAAGCCAACAGATACTGATGCTGAAGATACAGTGAAAAAGCTCTTGCATTTTGGTGACAACTTGGAATCTTTGAATATAGCATCAACATACTTTCGTATTGTGGGAAGAATTTGAATAGTCCTGTTTGAAACTTTACAGTTTTCAATTCAGCGAATACTGCATAACTTAAGAGGAAAAATCTCTGAACCTGAGAAATGAGTGAAATCCCCTCGTTGGGCTGGCACATCCCTGAAAAGTGTATACAACAACCGCAAGAAATAAACTATGTCCCAGATAGTGGCATTAATACCAGTTTTGAAAGCTCCATGAATACTGTGAAGACCACAGGTACCAATGTCAAGCAGTTGACAAGTCTTTCAATCTGACGGTAATGCTGCACAGAGATCACAGTGGAACTGTAAGTACACACTGGGACCATCCATTGAGATTTGCAGAATTTTGAACAAATCTATTTCGGACAGTCTCTCTGTGAATGTTTTCAGCAAACCTTCAGCTGTAGCATGGTTCTAAATGCTGAACTGAAATACCTAGTTGTAATTTGCCCGCTCTGTTCACTCCAAAATCACCACTATGTCCATTTGTCCAAGTTGAGAAGTCTTACTAAGTGATTCACTGAACCCCACAACTATTTCAGAACACTGGGTTATCAAATACCCCATTTTTGTTATTTGCAGTGGCATTTTTTTTGGTAATTGTTGACTCAGGAAACATCATTTGCATCACAGTCACATTAGGAAACATCATTTGCATCACAGTCACATTAGGAAACATCATTTGCATCACAGTCACATTACTTGCTGCACAGCGCAAATACTAACGAGATAAAATAGTTTGCATGCACCACATAATTTCATTCCTTGTCAAATCTACATTTAAAACAAAGGTATTCATCCAAGAAGATTGCATTTTACTTACAGATGCACATTCCCCCGCAGACTTTTCACCTATCACATAATTTGCCACGAACCGTAGTACGAGTACACAAGGAAGAAGGTGGTGAATGAGAATTACTACAGGTACAGTCTTTGGCTTACAAGGAAAGTACATATCTAAATTACAACTCTTACGTTTAGATTCTTCCTCAGCCTGCTTGTGCTTATCACCATTCATGTGACTTGTGAGGGCATGTTTTTCCATGTTGCTGAGGCAAAACGTTTTCTGGCACAGCGAACAACGGGCATGATTACTTCCAGATTTAAGACGTTACAACCACAATTCAAATCTATAATCTCGAAGCTGATCTTCTTCGAAATTTGTAATTTTTCTGGGCAACATCACCATGTTGTTTCAAAGTTATAATAACTGAAACGAATAATTTTACTAATTGTTTTCACATGTAAACAAAAGAAAAAATTCATTACAATTAGTTAACTCACTATCCGACAAACACGTTTGGCCTTTCAAAATCTTATTTCCGATTCGAAGTCACTTATTGAGTTCTATGTGTAACACTTCTAAACACCCCCCGTTGTAACACTTTAAGCTAGCAAAAATCCAGTCTCGTACAACACGAGTGACTCCAGACAACGGCTGGCCGTGGCCAGCGCGCATGCGCGAGATTTAGAAAACAAGACCTGTGACTCGTGGCTGTCCTGATGATATATCGCAATTACGTGTAACTTGAAAGTGGCAGTATATGAATTGTCTTTATGGTACCCAAATTCTCACAAAATAAACTTTCTCACATACTGCAATTAGCGGTACTTTCCACTCCAATGTGAACGAGATAAAACAATGGCGTCGCAGCATCTCTCCCATACACTCACATTCCTTCCTCCCACACGGCCAATTAGGACATGCCACTCAAGGTTGGACCAATGATAAGCGCCTATTTGGTGAAACCTGGACCACACGCCACATGAAAGCAGGCAGTTCCATTTATTGTACCCATATTAACTCGTCCGGCATGCCGGCCGATCGCGCCTCAGTCGTCGTCAATAAATTAGGACGCTACGATTATGGGGAGAATCTTAAATACAAAATTCATTACCTCAAAAAAAAAAAAAAAGGGTGCGACGATTATGCGATGGTGTTGACTATGCGAGTAAATACGGTAATACACAGTAGAAGTTAAACTTTTCCCTGACCTCTACAGAAAATCCCTGAATTTGTCCAGTTTTCCCTGACCACTTTTTAAATTCCTGACAATTCCTGGTTTTCCAGGATTTCCTGCCCATGGCCACCCTGAGTTTGCGTATGTGCCAGAATGATGTTTCTACAGTATTGGCATCTATTTGTAGGTTGAAATAATGGCAAGGGGAGTGGCTGGTCTGACACAGGTGGTGGGGGTGCGCCTTTTTCAAATCGCCACTGCCTCATTTTTTTTATGGATTTTTCACCATTTTTGTTTAGTTTTTAATATTGTGATGTACCAAGTAATAACTCATGTTTTACAGCCGTGAATTAGATAATATATTTTTATACCAAATTTGGTTTTGAACTAAAATCCAAACACTCAAATAAACCAATCACCATAAACCAAATTATGTACTTACTTTCTTTGTTCCAGTTGTCAGAAATGATTCCCCATTCAGAGAAAGAGCAGCTGCCAGCATCAGATGTCTGGGATTCGTGACATGAGTCACTCTTTGCTAACTCTATAATGTTGCCTTTTTCCAGTCGTAGCCAAGTAGAGAGGGAGAAGCCGTGCAGCCACATGGACCAACCCAGGTCAGTGTTGATAGGAAGAGCCACCGCACAGTTCGACCAAGATGACGATACTCCTATGAGCATAATTATATGACTTAGTGTCTCACCAAGTTGTATAGTATTACACACAGTACACCCAAACAAACTGCATAACAGTACACACACCTGACGCTGACGTGTAACAAACAATATTGCTACCTTATGCTATCAATTGCTGCAATAACGTGTAATTGGCAACTTTAACTATCCTCCATTAATCATTTAACTGTTCACTAAAACCATTTACGGACTCACATAAAATCCTTTTACAGTAGAACCTCCATTTAACGAAATGCCACGGGATCTGAATATGTTTACTCTAAATCAATATTTTGTTAAACCAGACTTCATATTTTACCACTCCCTCTCCCCATCCCACCAAAAAAGAAGTTAAATCCTCAGGCACATTTTGTTGGAAATTATGGTAATTTTAAAAAAGTCTGTTAGCTCAAAGCAATAACGTAATTCATTTACTATCAACAAGTAAGCAAAAGCCATGAAAAAGAAATTGGCGATTGGCGATAAAAACTTCAATAAAACTTCCAGTGGAACACTTAGTGAGCATGCGCTTAGTAAGTTAGACCGCCCTACGCGCCATCAACACGTGAGAAGTGACGACTATAACCATCTAGACGTCTATCTTTCTGTCTCTCTCCCGCCCACTCCACAAACGAAATTCAGAAATTTCCATGAAAAATATTTTTAAAAAATTGCAATGAAAACTGAATTAAAAGTTTGAGAGACAACGGTAAAATAAAAATTCAATATACACAGCAGCAGCGGTGTTCACTGTAGGTTGTAGGCAATTGCGCTTGTTTGACAAACTGGTTGATCTGCTCGCTAAAAATACTTTGTACTAAAGCATTTATTTAGCATCGGAGAAACCAATTATTTAAGTTTACGGTAGTAAATTCCTTGTAAAAAGCCAGTATAAATAATATAATTACGTATTCTTTAATTATTCGCTGCTTTTATCATGGAAGGCAACAGAAAATAATCACGCTGGACACCACTGCATTCTATCGGTAATATAATTAATCAAAAAAGCACGCTGCACTGCAGCGCATTCTAATGGAGATGCAGAGCATTATCTATGAATTAGTTCCTGTGCTGTGTCCATCATCGCGCTGTGGTGACTGGGTATACTAGATGCTCATTCTCTCGTCAGCCACTAGTGTACGGACTTAGGTGCGCTCTTGTTACACATTACAGCATCGCTTGCTCGGCCGTGCGTGCTAATCTCAAAGTCACTCCTGGTACCAAATTTTTCAACTGATTTTAAAGATTTATTTTTGTTTCTCGACTGATCGTTTAAGCTTGTCTACAAAGAAATAAGTATATAATGCAGCAAGAGGTTGTATTTTCAGTAGACTTACATTACATTTTATATTCCATTTCGTTAAAGCCTTTGAGTTATTGCATACATTTTTTAGTTATTTTTTTAAGTTTCCTAAAAATCCTTTCATTACATCAATGTTTTTGTTAAATAAATGTATGCAAAATCAAGGTTCTACTGTAATTGCTTCCTCAGTAATAACCATGAGCAGCTACAATAGTTGGCTTGCAAGTGCATACTATGTGCTAAATCACTGAGTATAACATACATCAGACATCTACTGGACAAGATAACACTCTTTATCATCCATTGGTGCCATTTGGAGATTCTTTTAAACTTTAAAGATGAAATCATCATACGGAACACAACTCTTTCATTATGCACAAGTTGTTCAGCACAGAAAAGCTACTCATGTTTGCTGATCTGATTTACCCAGTACTGGTGAATCAGACACGTTAAATTTTCTTCTAAAGACACCAATTTTTAACATTTTTTGCTAATGGAGCAATTACAAATAAAATACACATAAGATAAATTGCTCAACTAATAACTCCCACACAATTTCCACAGATTAACTGTGTAATTTAATAATAAACAGTAATTTTTAACTCAAACTACAAGTATTTTTCACAATTTCAAAATGACTTACTAATTACAGTAGAACCCAGAGTTTATGAGATTTCATGCTGCCCAAAAATTATCTCACAAAATCTCTGGCCTCCCCAAATAATTTCGAAGAAATTTTGACACCCACATCCCCAAAAATGCAATTTGTAGTGGGGCGCTCTGCTGCTGTGCTCTTATACTCGTCGAAGGTAGACAACTTTTGAGGTTGTAGTCGAATCTTTGAGACTATTTTTCAATATTTTGAGACATGGTGTATTACACAGGGCATGTTTACTAAAAGAAAAAGAGTATTGTTTGTACTGTATTTTATTTTCTGTTAAAGCAATTCCTTAGTTAGTTACATCACTCGACGTACATGAGCACTCACTGCTAGCGTTAAAAAAATGATCCCTACTTCAATTCCGATATTTCAACAACAGCAATTACAGTATGTTGAGGTTATGCTACTACCATGTCTGGTTCTTGCAGTACTGATTCCCAAAATTTATAAATCTTTCTGAACGCTACCTTAGTACAAAAAATAGCTGAGTTCATGTCACCACAACAATTCTACCCGCGATAAACTGTTAACACTATTGCGCCCGATCGCTCTACTGAAAAAACTATGGGCTCGCCATCACCACCACTTCTCGTGGCGGTCACCCGACCGCAACATGCGCTCACTTTCACGACCTTCCGGCACTGGCGCTCGCCGCACAACGACTACTGTGGGCACACCATCGCGCCCAACTACCACTGGTAACCACAGCAACGGACAAGGTAGCTAAATGCACAACTCGGCAAAGTGATACAAGATCCCAATTAACGAAAACCAACAAATATACTTTAAAATCATACAAAAATGATTACAGCTATTACATTTATTAATTTTACATTTAATTAAGACAAAATTTTAACATAAAACTGTTAGTTTGGGACAAAACTTGATGGGAGAGACAATTTAAACGGAGCAACACTTTAAGCAAACAGAGGTAAAAGCTTAACAATGTGGTCAATCACCTGTGTCACAGAGAAATTACAAGACGAAGATCTGACCACAACCGGCACCAGAAAACCTACAGCCTGGAGAAGCTTACAACACAAGAAGTTACTCATTTCACCAGGAAAATTTAATAAGCAACAAAAAAATTTCCAAAACTCAAAAAATAAGAAAAATACAAGAAACATTTATGTATATCAAAAAAATTTATTTAAATTCTACTGTGGTCAAATTGAAACCAAACAAGCCAGAAACCCACACAAAAGACTCTACGTTAAAATACCTGGCTGTATTTTACACTTAAATTTTGAAAACTGAATTTAATTTGCTCATGTAACCCAATTGCTGAGTTATTGAATCCTGTTGTATCATCCTAAATGCCCGATGAAAAAATACTGCGACAGGAATACAGCCTGTAATTAAAGGTGCAGATTAAAAAGAAAAATAAATTATACAAATTTAAATAAAATAGAGGGAAGTGGCTGAACACTTCACACATTACAATAGCATTTTTCATGTTAAAAATCAGTTTCAGTCATCTCTACTCACAAAAATTACTAACTTTGAAAATGAATTTTTACCTTTCTTTGTGTGAATAGACAGCATGTGTATAAGCCGCACGATTTTTTTCTTTAATTCCAAAAAATATATATAAATACAGGTCACAAGGAAATTTTATGTTTCCATACATATAGCCAGTCCTCCTCATGTGAGTGAGCATGTCAACCAGAAAGGCAAACGTAAAGACCAGCAATATCAAACTAATGTTGTAACAGCTAATCTCTGGTCAATGAAACATGGTGACAGAGGACATTGCAGCACATTTTGACAAATAGTTAAGACTTTACTCTTGTTTACAGTTCTATGGCCATGTCTCCTACCCTTGTGCCGTCACCTCACCCCTATCCTGCTCACAGATAAGTTTCAGTTTTCCTTTTCCAATCAGATACAGTACAGTACTGTCGTTGAGAATTTTTTTAAGTCGGCTGTTGTGAAATAATGTAACTGTATTATAGTATACGTTATACTCATACATATATGCGGCCTAATTTTTGCAAAAAATTACAGAAAATAATTAATAAAATTGTACAAACAATTTGTGCCACCTTGTTACTATGCAACAAATTATTCTTTCTTTATAATTACGTTTGGTGATAGCAATATGTTTGAATGTGTTTAGCTAAACAATTCATGGTGCTAAAATCCAAAACCTTGTGGCATGCAGTACAATCACGTAACATACTCTCTATAAAAATAGTGAACAGCAATAGATGGCCAAGCCACTTCCATTTTTTACACGCAGCACACCCCCACACGCATTCCATGCCCACACCCTCACCCCCACACACATCCCACCTGAACACCCAAAACACTTAAAAATAATTATATGATACTACATACATTATTCAAAATACATATTTTGTTGTTATACGTGAGAAAATGTTTTATTGTAAGATGGTTTATGCAATAATACTTCACTAATACTCATTTGCAAGGGTCTACCAAACATAATAATACCGACATTTATAGCCACTTCACTAAAAACCAATTTTAATTACTGTACTCAAGACAAACACAAACCAAGTCTGGAACTCATCTTAAAGCACTATTTTTAATTAACTGGCTTACAAATTATTCAGCTGATGTCACCACCAAGTAGTGTAGTACTCACCAGCCTGCATGTGCTGTAGATGCATAGAGCTGGCCAAATTGCTGGCCAAGTTATCTGTGCCAGATGCATCAGGCTGTGGCGTGACAAGGCTGCTGTCCTTATTGCTGAAGTCCACTGGGAAACACAGTATGTAGTTGGGCTGAGGCTTGCTCCCAAGCACTAGTGTCACCAGTGGAGACAGCAGCATGTCCTGTACACAAATGCATAATGAACAGTTCCTAACTCCAGCAACCTAACTAAAAATAGGAAAGTTTCAAATACCTCTTGATAATATTAGAAAATCTTCTTCTTGTTTCATTGTTATTCGAGAAAACCAGAAAAGCTAAACTATTTCCAACATCAAAATTTTAAAAATTTCAGTATATACAGTAGATTTAATGCATAAGAGTATGAGGGGATAGCAGTCAACAGTATCTGGCAAAAAAATTTAACATCTAAATTAAATATAAATAATTGACTGAAAAAAATATGTAGTTGACTGCCAATTTAAAAATTCTTATGAATTTCCAAGTTTACAAAGGGTTGTTATTATTAGTGATGGAACGGTTCCATAATTTTGCGGTTCCGATTTTTGATTTTGGTTCCTTGATTCAGTTCACTGTTTTCGGTTCTGATGCCATTTTATCACAATTTGTTTTCAAACTTCTGCACATACCGCAAAAATGTTTTTGAAAGTTCGACGTACTTTTGATACACCTTTTTATGTTCACGACCCACTGTAATTGCATACTTTGCATCACAAATACCTATAAGCTATAAAAATGATTCCAAACTTCAGACGCAGCTAATTTAATAATATATTATCACAGTGTACAGTAAAATATTCTCATGTGGTACAAGACTTACACAAAAGCAGTTATGACCATAGAAAAACGTATGCACAGCAAAGACATGCAAAACCGAAAATTATAAAAATTATATACATAGCCAAGATCGTGGAAGGTACGGTAGCATTAATTTATAACATAACATTCTCAGCCTTCTTGAATTTATATAAACTCTGTAATACTGTACATCCGAAAATATATTAAGCAAATTATCTGTTCGACAAACTCAATTACAGTAATAAAAATAGTACATTAATTTTAAGTGTAATATTTCAGGTATATCCTTTTATAGACCCTATCATTGTCACATTGTGCAGGTAGCTCTGAACCTGCTAGTTGTTTGACATTTTATGAATGGACCAGTGCCCCTTTAAACAGTCAACTGGAACTGCTACGAGTGCGCCGCAAGTAATTCCTTTTATTTTCCCTATTCCCATTTCTCCTTTTCTTTTGTTTTAGCTGGTTTATTGTTTACTTGTCGGGGAAACGAGTAAAGACAGGGCGTACAAGAGCGGCGACTCAGTCTACAAGAGTAATTAAGTGCAAATTGACAGTTTGTTTTGTGGCAACTTCTTGGTATGATGAGGCTCGCCCAGCGTTAATCGATACTGGGGCTTCACACTCCTTAGTTCAAAGAGGTTTTTAGAACACCTAATGCAAAAACATCAGTTATTGTGTAGTAAGGTTTCTTCAGGGGATTCTATCTTAGCCTGTTTGGCAAATGGGTAAAAGTGCAGTGTGAATCTTCGGTTTCCCTTCATTTTAAGATTGGGAGATGTTCTTGGAGTCACAAGTTTTGGATTATGGACCAGCTGGTTGCTGACATTGTTCGTAGTTAATGTTGCCGTATTAAACAATATAATATTTATTTTATCACTACGAATTTCAAACAAAAATGAACAGGAATCACGTAAAACAAGGTTAAATAAACACGTTGCATCACTTTCAGCCTAAACAACAGCCATTTTCATGTCTCTTTCGATACTCTCGAAACTCGCAGCCGCAGTCGGAAAATCGATTTTCTCTATTCGTATAATCGATATCTCGATCAGTCGTAATTTACTACGTAACACGTCAAAAAATGCTCAATTTTTTCGTAATTTCGCACATGATTAATCAATTTCGGGATTTCAAACAGAAGTGACAAATTTCACAAAAACTTCGCGATTTCACACATCGCGAAAAACACTTGTCTCTACCTAGTCATAGTAATAGAAATTGAGAACCAAAGATTGAGGTTACAAACACAGTCAGTGCCGCTGCGGTTCTTTTAAGAATCAACAACCGAGGTACCAAAGAATCAATTGTTCAATCACTAGTTACAGTATTAGAAAAGGCAGCCACGCAGCAGGAGCTGTGGCACATTTGTGCAAGAAGTATACAGTAGAACCCTGACTTTACGAGGCCTCATGGTACACAACATAAAACATTGCAAAATCGCTGACTTGTAAAATTGAGTACTCGTAAAATGGAGATGGGCCTCACAGTGCCCAAGAGTAACCTCATTAAATTGCTGCCTCACGAAATTGAGTACTTGTCAAAGAGTTCTACTGTAGCTGTCTAGCATCTCATAATATATACAATCGGCCAAATAATTGATTCCTCTAGCTTCTGAACTTCTTTCCCAAAAAACTACAGTATACTAAAGCAGCTGGAGCCAAGAGAGAATCAGTGCTTAAACAGAAGACCCAAGAACATCTGGTCTAGGGTTGCTGGAAGCTTAGACCCAAGGACCAATGTACTGAAAGTCTTCTAGTGAAGCTAGCACAGGAAGCTAGGTGTCCTCTGAAACTACCGTATTTCATCGCAATTTCGTCGCCATCGCGTAATCATCACATCTAATTTTTGGGAAGACATAAATGGTAATAATACTTTCATCGCATAAGCGTCGCACCACAATGTTTTGTTTACGTTTCTGCAACAGAGATGTTGACTACGCTCAAGTACGACACTATTAGTACAAAATGGTTGCCGTAAGAACCGATTATAGTTAGTACCAAAATATTCAGTTGGAATGAGAACATAGCGTTACTAGTTTAATAGTCCGCCATCTTGTGTGTTTGTCTTGTGCGTGGACTTTCCCAACTGAACGTAGTATATCTATGACATTGCAAAATTAAAACAAAGTTTGTAAATACTGCAATGGTAATAAACGGTAGCTGAGTCGCACAAGCCGAAAACAAAAACTTCAAGCGAAACGGAACTTAGAAAACTACTGGATTTATCTGTTTTCTAATAACCAAAAGTGCCTATTTACTGGTAAATACTGCTAATCACGAAATGTGTTCCCACCAAATGTGCAAATTTAATTATGAAACTAACCTAACCTCCAAGGTCTAGTAAGTTATAGAAATTTAGTCATTGTTTCAGAGTTCATACGTCAATACTTCTGTCAAAAATATTGAGTTACCTTGATATAAATAGGGTCAGCGACGAAAAATGGTGGTTTAAAAAAAAATTTTTACCACGGGAATTTTCCTCGAATAATGGTCGCACTTTTGATTTTGTGTGTCCAATTTGGCAAAAAAAATATGTGACGATTACGCGGTGAAATATGGTATTTCACAAAGCTAGGGTCTACCGCTGTCTACCCACAGTACACCCATAAATACTATTATATTCTTGATCTAACCCACCTCCCCCCTAAATTTTCATTACTAGCTTGAGAAGATGCATTTAACTAACTTGCAAAGTATCAAGGAGTAAGCAGGTATGCAGACAACCGAGATGGAAGCAATATACTAAGGTAAATACCTACGTTATGAGAAACTGGTCATTATAACAACAAACTTACCACAGGAGGATTACTGGTTTTGAAGAAGTTGAGATACAGAGCTAGTTCCTCTGGGGTGATACAGTGTTTTGCAAGAAGACCCACCAGCTCTAAAACTATCCTCTGGATCTCTAAAAAACAAACATATATTTTATGAAATTTGGTTTTAAAATTTTTGACACACACTATTAGACACATGAGACACGCATAATTATGTTACAGAAAAATAAAATTGACATGCATGAAATAAAATACCAGCTCACTAGCATCTGTGTTATGTATTGTTTTCAACTATCAAGTATGTACACTTTTGTACATAACTTGCTCCAATGGTTTTCGTTTTATAATTGGAATTGCAAACTTTACTTTATAAGCATATAATAAAACAGCTTCCAAGATTATCAAATTCTTTTGGCAGGCCTAACAAATAATTTTGGTATCAATAACTTTAGTTAAAGCATCCATGACTAGTGCTAATTAATGAAATAATACTCACGACAATAAATACAGTGTGTAATCTTGCATGTTCTATCAACACCCATAACTGCATAATTTTCTGAATCCACTGCGGCATGTTTGTAATCAGTGTTTATTTGTATACTAAAGTTCTGAGCTGTGTTACAAACAAAATATAAAATAAGACATATTTCGTCTGTAAGTTCCCAGCAGTTATTTCATTATTTTCACAAATAATTAGTTAAAGACACAGTAAACTCTCAATTATCTGTTGGTGGACTACATACTTTGCAGCTAAATACTGGCATATTTTAAACACAAAATATTACATTTTGAAGTTAAATGCGAAGACTTATCAATGACAATTAAGGGGAATCAAATTACTAATAAAATAGAGACTTACATGCACCATTAACAATGAATACACAAAAACATATTTATATCACGTAAACAATAAAATACAGTGTTAATTTCCAATGGGATCTGCTGTAACACAAACCATTGAACTGGCAACGCAGCAGCCATCTCACAACTCTCACAGCTGCGGCATACCTGCCTGCAACCTTGTGATGCCGTCACTTATTGCTTTTCGATGTACATAGCTTTGTATAAGAGTTGAGAATGTTTTTGCTAAAGAATTGATGCCCACTAATCACCGTTCACTGTGGGCAAGGCTACAACATAGAACTTGAATTCTTCAGCCTGTCATATGGTGATAGGAAAAGTGTGGCAGAAAAATAAGAGTGACAGAGACAGAAATAATCCACCCACAAAAACAAAAATCTGTTTTGACACTAAACACAGTGGACTAAAGTGGAATCAGTTTAGATATTTGTATAAAATGTGTTGCAATGAATAAAGAGGTACAAATTGTACTTCAAGTAGTCCAACTTGCATAACATGTGAGTATGCTCTATGCTCTCACTTCAGTACAGCTGCCAGCAGGATGCCAAGAGAGGAGGGAGACTGTAGAAAGAGAGGTGGTCATGAAGGAAAACAATACTGCTCAACTTTGCTTCTCCCCCCACTTGTATGATACTCTTCTACCATCTCTGGCTTGGTAGACAACTGTCCGATTTAATTTATGGAAGAATCCATTCCTCCACATGGCTAACCTTGAGTGTAATACAGAGGGCAAGATGATACCAATGATACTTGCTAAATGCACATCCATATACCCACCAGGCCAACGTAAGAACAAGGGAATGTTGCACATGGCCAAATGTTGCAGAGGATGTATTTATGAAGAAATTTTTTTTCTAAAAGCATTATTGAAACACACTGTTGTGTTGTCCATTCTAAAGGGATGGCAGGATAAATAAGCAAAGAGAGTTGAAAAAGTGAAATGCTTCACAACATCCCAGTTGAATGACTAAGCGAAAATACACTGACCTTGTCAAGTCATTTACCTTTCCTCTAGCATATCAATTTCTCACTATGCGCTAGGCAGCGAGCAAATTTGTCTTTGTTTTCGTATCAGAACTATTTACAATATTTTTGCGTGTAGAGGCAAAAAAAAAAAAAACTACAAAGTCTGGTGTGTGGATAATTTATGTGACATTGCCATTGTTTTCTAACCAAAACATGTTTATGTTATCTTACATTTCTTACAAAGTGATAAAACTATGAATGGCTCATTACTCTAGTGTAACAGTGATTAGGTGTACTCTGCACAATGTTGGGAAGCTTCCCAGCTGCAAATCCTTTTTCCACCAAGAAATAATTACACAATTTTAATCAAACAGCCTTAGCCCACTTAATAATGTCTCGAATAAATAACTCCAACGTACACAAAAAATAAACTAATTTCACACATGCACGCTTACATGCGCATGCACGCACACACACATGCACAGACACACACACCCACACAGACGGTTATACCAATGCAGTTAAATTTTCCCTTAAAATAGTTGATTTAGTGACCACAAATTAAAAAAATAGTGACTAATTTAGTGACTTAAGCTCGTAATCAAAGAGATACATATTACAATACACAAACAAAATAAGTATGCCTACCTTACATGTTATTTCAAAGCATGCACCAATTATGCCCAGTAAAAATACATTGGATATAAGTTTAAAAAAATAATAAATAAAAAAATAAAACCAAAATACCTTGGCGTAAAAGAAGATGAAGTACTAGCACACCAATTTGAGAATGTAAACAACTAATAAATAGTTGATGCACAGGACTGTATTAAGTTCATGGAATAAATTTTTTCACTTTGTTAACACAATAAAATATGTACAAAATCAGGCTGAAAAAGTTCATCACTTTATTT
>PNEQ01114786.1:0-17408 GCA_003012365.1 Medauroidea extradentata | reverse complement strand
ATGGAACTCTAACTATCAGTATGCAAAGTGTGATGCGCGCGCGGACAGCGTCTTACCTCTCCAGACGGTGACGACGGACTGCGACGAGAAACATGGCCGCTGATGGCACATGACCTAGCGTGGGGCGTCACTTCCGGCACCACACGTGACCATTGATCTCCAATGTTCCAGCAACTCGCATTTACAAGGATTATTATGTTAAATGTTAAGAAATGGCACCAAATGAATCGTACATTGTGTGAATAGTTTACATGCTAAATCGGGCATTGAAATCCCTTAATAAATACGTTGTTACTGAATTAAATGTTCAAAATAGCTTGGCCCAACCTCGGACATTTCCGGGTGGCGGTTTGAATGTTCGTTGTGACCAATTGGATACGTAAAACACATAAATAATGACCCTGTGGAGGAAAACATACATGCATACAAAACACTAAATGACAAAACACTAAATCATAAATATGTTCATAGTCGTGAATTTAGGCGACGTTATTGTCTAACGACCCTTGCTGGCCCTAGGCCGGCGTCAACGTGGTGTTAGCCAACTCCTCACATCCCTCCCCACATCTTTTCCCTTGTTAAGCCGGATTCACACGTCCGCAGATCGTCCAGAACAGACAGTACAGATGACCGTTCATGCTTGTACAGATCTTCGGTATACCCATGATTCATTTAGTTGTTTATACTGTGTTGTGTTTACATGTAAAGAAATACTTATTTGCTTTCGTGGGTGGGCATTTAATGGAATATTTTTAACTTTTATCACGAGAGAGCTTTATGCAGATATCAAATAAATCATCTTGCATGTATTTACATGATAGTTACATAAATAATATTCTAATACGACATAATTCTGTGGTAATTATTGGAGTAGTGCAAATGAGAAGTGACAAGTGTTTTTACCGACTTTGCTTAAATTTATACTTGCGTGTCGTATCAAATAAATGCGATAGAGATGGGAATCAATATTTTCGATAAGTTTTTTTGTGTTTAAAACCAAATAAATATGTTCCGAAAAGACGACACTCAAAGCACAATTTCTAGTGTGTCTGCAAACTGAAGACGCCTACATACGAAAGTCTGCACCAGCAGTTTTATGTCAGGTAAGTAATGTACTTTTTTCTTTTAGTTAGATATTTGACTGTTGCGAAATCAAACTTTTTGTTAGAAGAAACTGAATTTTACAGAGTAGTGTTAAGATTCGACACAAACAGTTCAGGCCTGAAATTTACTAACCTAATTTTGTGGGTGCCTACATTCAGTCAAGTCGTAGTGGAAAGGTAAAAAAAATATAGTAATGAGCAGGCATATCTAAAAACTATAAATAATTTTTAAAATTTGTCAAAGAAGGGAAACTAAATACAACTGAAGGAGACAGACAATTTTTAAAATTGTGTCGATGTTGTAAGTTACAGGTTTATTAGTTCAGTTATATTAGTGTTTCAAAGAGAACTATAGTAAGATAAAGGATCAGGTACAGCAATGGGTAGCAGGGTGGGTGAAGGATAAATGGAGAAGAAAAGGGCAGGCTGGTGAGGATGAAGGGAACATTTGGCCATCAGTGATGTTGAAGGAACTGGAGTGGAACGCATTGTTCAAAAGAAGAGGAGTGGTAAAAAGCTGGTCAGGATGTACAGAGTGGAGAACTGAAAGAGAGGTTAGGATATGTTAGGCTGCCTATTAACTAAGGTAGAGTAGGAGAATAGGGAATAATAGTGAAAAGGTTTAGAGCAGAACAAAGCGGGTACACAGTCTATGCTTAGGTTGGTGAGGGAGTGGAATTTGCTGTAGGAGGAACAAGCGAGGGTGGTTAGAAGGTAAAGGAGGGGGTTGGTAAAGGGTTTGAAATGTTCACAGTGTAACACATCCAAAACAATGTTGTGTATTATTTTACAAAGATAATTTTTAACTGTTTCAGGAAAACCTCTGTCAGAGTATTTCCCATACCATTTGGTTTACAAGACAACAACAAGTATTATTTCTTTGTAGAAGTATAAAAGGATGGTAACCAGAGACTCATCAGTTGTGCTACCGCTGTCTACAACTAATCCTGAACTGCAGCTTTCTGAAGATGGCATGTCACCAGTTGTCGTGGAATTGTAGGTGTATGTGGTAGGCAAAGTTGTGTGTAAAGTGCTCAGACTGATTCTGTGAAGTTCTACAACATTAGTTAAGTGAGTGGAATATGGTGAAGATGGCTATATTTCCTACCACTGCATTATAAGTTATCATCGAAGTCCAGCACATAGGTAGGCCCAGTGCTTAGTTTAGCTTACTTTAGTTCCAATGTATATATTTTTTTCTTTTTTATTTTGCATCAAGATACGAGTCAAGTTTTGTGTTAATTGAATGAGTGCGTTTAGAAGGGTGGATTTTCCCAACTTGTTACAGGAATACAAAACTCAATAGTTAAGTCTTGGAAAAAATTTATAAGTTACTAGACTTTGTCTTCATTACCTAGCAGTTCTCATTACTGATAGAAAAAATTTCACACATCTAAAATATATTGTGTTGCTGGTTTTCTAGCTATATTTGAACATATACCTATCCAATGTATGGTAAAATAAACATTAAATTATTAAGAACTGCTGATATACTTTATCAGAAACATTTTCAACATGTTTTTGTATATTCTGATATGGGATACTGATTTTAATATGCCTGAACTGTACATTTACAATTGTTTTTCAATAAATGCTTTAAAATGTGTCTCCCTCGATTTTGAAGTTAATGTGTTATTTTTGTGAGACAAAAGACAATGTGAGATTATTGTTCATCCAAGTAGGCCTATGTTGTGGAGCCGAGAGACACTGAACCACTGCTTTCAAGGCAAGAGCTGTAGCTCCAACGTTGGTTTTTCGTTTTGTGTTAAGGAAAAATGTCTGTACATTACTGTTGTTGATATGTGTGCCTTCTTCAATAATATACAATAAATAGGTAATCTAATACTGTATATTGTGTGCGGTTTTTTTTAAGAATAACTTTCTCATCCGGTTGCCACCAATCCAAAAGGTCAGAAATGTGAATTCCTCTGACGCTATAAGAACTTAGAATTTTAACACTGTTCATCCCATTATACTGCCAATTTATGTTATCAAGAGTTTTAGTAAAAAAAACTGGTTTTGAGTAAAGTTTCTTATGTGTTCGTTACTGAAAACTGCCTCATCATAGTTACGATACGTGAATAGTAAAGAATGCAAAAAAAAATTTTTATTCAAATTTGTGTATCTAAACGTGGGGTGCTTATTATAACCTTAGGAAATGTGTAACTGGCATACTCTTTGTACAGGTGTGCAAACGTAAATAATGGCAGTGTTCCAATGAAAGTAGTATCAAAAATAATTTAAATATGCACATTCAGCTATGTAACAAACATCATTGCCAAGTGTGTAGTGCTGCAGTTAACAGTCAGACCAAGATTTGTGAGGCATATGTGTTCTTGCTCACATGTGACGCTTGTGCTACTGTGGTACCAAATGGGTTCTGTTATCCTTTAGTTTGAATTATAATGTAAACTGTTCATGAGCTATGTGCATATATTGATTAAAATAAATTTAACTCATTTTCAAACCATTCAATTCAATAATCCTAACACA
Source organism: Medauroidea extradentata (assembly GCA_003012365.1). NCBI lineage: Eukaryota > Metazoa > Arthropoda > Insecta > Phasmatodea > Phasmatidae > Medauroidea > Medauroidea extradentata. The sequence continues at coordinate 13,812 of PNEQ01114786.1, read as the reverse complement.
TAAGTTAATGCCTACAAATTTAAAAAATAAAATATTGTTTAAATCATAAATTTCATTGATGCATTCAGTGGTCCACTGTAACTTTCTTCTCATATAAATGTTGTTTCCTATTTGGCGCTCACTGGAACACATACAGTACATAGTATTACTGCACACACCTTGCGAGTACAGCTGTCTATCGGGTGAGTGTAGGTATGGTAATTTTTTAAGTTTGTGACGGTCACAAAATAACAGGTAAGTGCATTATTGCTGCAAGGTAAAATTTAAAACTTGAGATCAGTGTTTGGCTATTTTTTTTAATGATTACAATTTGTTGTAGATTTCAAAGTTTCAACTTTGTACCTTCCAAACACGTAGTTGAAAAGTTATGTAAGAACTTATATTTTTGCAGCTTTGTAGAGAATTAAAATTGTGTGTGGAGGATAACTGAGTAGGGTAAACAGTCTATTCTTTGGAAGTATTTGATGTATTGGATTTGACTGGTTGAGTTGGTAACAGTGAACGCACAATATATGTACCTACGGTTGTGCTGCAAAGTGGTCACTTAACTGTGCGGTAAAGGAAAAATTGTACTTTAAAAAGATGAATAGAAACAACTTCAGAGCGAAATGTTAGGTCATGAAGAAAACTTAAATTGTAGAAAAAAGTGTTAGCTAGGAACTTGTTTTTAATTTTGTTCCTATTCACCTAGTTTTACGGTACTGCACAATTGTACAGCCAATGCTGGAACATGTGGCAGCAGAGTGTGATCTGTACGTGGAAGTGTAGGTGCAAAGAAGCTCAGCAAAGTTTTGAATGGTATGTGGAGTATTTTTGGGGCAGGGTAGAGAGGAAGAAGGTAACTGTACACTATCTGTAATGATGAAGGAACTGGAATGGAGCACATTGATGGACATACTAAGAACTAAAAATCAGTTGAGGATGTAAACAGTTAGCAGGTTTGTTAAAGGATCTGGTTCAGGCAGTTGATGAAGAGAAGCAGACATATGCCTGCTTCATAGATTTCGAGAAGGCCTTTGACAAATTTCCCCATGGAATCTTGTTGAGAAAAGTGTTATTACTGCTGCATGACAAGTGGGTGGTTGACTGGTTGACCTAGGGTGATGAACGGGGAGGGAAGATGGGGCAGTTTGGTCTGCAAACTAAGGGAAAATGTAGCAAAAGTAGAAAATTCAGAGGGTGTGAAGAATGGAGAGAGGTTGTCAGTCAATGCTGGTGAGGCAGTGGAATGCACTGCGGGAAGAGTTTGTGGCAGTGAAGGAGGTTGAAAGGTTTAGGAGGAGACTGGAGAATTGGTGCTGTGAGGATCACCACCAGGCTTTAGCCCATTTGCGAGTGTAACATTTATTATGGTTATTATTAATATTATGAATGGAGAGGAATGGACAGGGTGAATTGTTACTTGACCAAGGGAGACAACAGTGAGAAGATTGAAAGTGTGTGTAGGAGAACGTAGCAGTATACTGTAGTTTATTACATCCATCAGATCTTTTTGTGTACATCTTTGAACAAAGATATTGCTTTGTTATTTATTTAGTTTTATTAGCCTCCTCGTACTTCCAGTGCATACCATAATTGAATGTTTTATAGTGTGAATTGATGATTGAAAACTGCTGGAAATTTTAGAAATAGTATTTTAGAGGTGCAGTTAAGTAAGAGTAATCTCTCCGTTGACCGTTTTCAATTATTTATTTATGGGATAGAAATTTTAAGAAGGTCCTGGGAGCTGGGAAGTAAGTGATAGGGTCAGATGAACTTGCCACTGGGTGGCCACCGATTTGTAATTGATATTTTTATTAGTTATCTTGTTCAATTTCTCTTCCCCATTCCATATTTGTCTAAATTATGCATGTATGTTTTTGCCTTATGCTGTCACCTGTACTTAACTAAGAAACATTGAGTTGGTAGTATCATTTGAATTACCGGTATACAAAAAGACAATTTGTGATATAAGGTCTTATAGTTTAAGATTTTTTTTACAGGAAAAGTAGGTTAACGTTTATTTTGCACGAATAAATAAAGTTGCACACCTCCGACACCATCAAAATATTCAGCAAACGATTAAGGAGATTGTATGAAATCCTACTCAATGCTCACGAACATTAAATGAGTGTACTGATTAACATTTCGAGAACTTGTTTACAAATAAAACTATGTGTGTCTCGCACAGACGCAGAATGTATTTAATCGAACTTTTAATTGTGTGCATGATGCCTGAAAATATTGTTTGTTTACTGTAGTTTCTTGCTGACAGGTTACACGTCGTAATAACTACATGAACTTATATTGAGGAAGAGAAATTAAATTAATTTTACACGAGGCAATATCGTCGTCATTACACACTGTACCATCAACAAGTTGAATTCTGGGCAATGTCTGCATTGTCCGCATCCGGAAAAGTCGGGATGAGCTCAACTTTTTCTGTAACGCTCGTCCGGAAAAAATCAAGCCTTTTGGTTGGCTGTTCGGTTTCTGGATAGTCTGGATCTGCATGAACTGCGGACGTGTGAATCCTCCTTTACTCTGTCCTGACTCACACCCCTCAAGCCCCTGTATAAACCCATGGTTTTTCCCGTCTCCTCATCAGTCGCACTCGTGTTCCTGAACCCTGTGTGTCTACCTGATGACGGGAACAGATTCCAGTTCCTGAAACGTTGTTAATATTGACTGTTTGGAAAGCTATTGTGTTTTGTTTCGTCTTATCGTTTGTGTCGTTTGTTGTTTTATCTGTTTGTGTCCGACATCTTTGTGTTTTGTTTCGTCTCATCGTTGTGTCGTTTGCTGTATTTCTGTTTGTGTTTTTATTTCGTCTCATCGTTGTGTCGCATGTCAACTTAGGTTTATTTTTTTATATTTTTGTTATTTCTTTTATTTCTGTTTGTTCCTTGTTTTATCTGACCAGATTCCAGTTTTGGAATGTCATGTTGTGTATGTATCCTGATGACTAAAGCATACTCTGCTTTTTATGTTTTCTTGTCTTATTATTTAGTTTTCTTTTGACAGTCATTTATTTCGCAGTGGAGTATGTCCAAGTAAATAAATCCAGTAATTTTACAGTGTTAAACAGTATATTACATTAATATTGTGTGAAGATTGCTGGGATAATAATTTTTCTATTTTTTATTTTCGATCAAATATCGGACAATATTTATTATCTGGCGGTACAGTGCAAAAATTATATAAAGTAATCTATAGAAACGTGATACGCCTTTTCGAAAGTTTGTGCAGGAAAAATGCTGTAAATCAAAGCCTGCCATGCGCCATCCTCCTTACATAATTATTTTGAGTTATTTATGAGTGAACTCTGATGAAAAAATGCTAGCACTTTATCTAATTTTGTCAATGAAGCCGTAAAAATGCATTTATATAAAATTGAAACATCGACTAGACGGCAGTGTGACGCGCGCAGAAAATTTTTCATTCTGCAAAAATGAAATATGCCATGTTATGCAATTCTTATTTTACAATTTAAATATTTTTTTATGTGGGCTAGATTGTTATGAGAAACGAATTAGTTTCCGGGTTAACAATTAAAGTATATGCAAATTGAAAATAAACACAAGTGTCTCTGTTTCATGATCATTGGTATTTGCAATTCAATTTTATGATGTTGGCCATTCTATTCTTGGAATGTGGGCTCTTAGAAGAAAGGATTTTTTTTTGTGTCTTTGAAATATGGCTAAGTCAAGAGTGAACATAAGAAATTCTAACTGAACCAACGAGGCCCAGAAAACTCAGCAAAGAGTTCAACCACATTCTTATAGAGCGCACCACTGTCGCTGCTGTCAATCAACAGATGCAGTTGTGTCTGGGGAATAGTTTTACCTGATTTACGCTCAGCAGGAGTTCGGTCTACAGAGGCGGGGGAGGGAGAAGAGATATAATGTTGAACTTCTGCGACGCCACTTCCTCTCATATAAGCTCGCTACAAGTATACATGAAGAAGACATGCTCTTTGATAATCGGAAGATGTTTTCGATTGAAACAGCTGCAATCAATATCCAGAAAGATTTCTTTTAATATAGTAATATCCTGCACTTACTCCTTATTTGACATCAGCATCAAAAATGTTATTTTAATATGGGTTTAAAACCATATTTGTAATAGTTTTCTGGATAAACGGAGTGCTATATTTGTATTTGTTTTGCTTTTAAAACCCCAATTGGCAGTTAAAAAGAAATCCAATGTGATAGACCTATACGATTTTGTATGTGGAATGCTGTAAATGTTTACGAGGAAAAACCAAGCTAATAATAACAAAAATAATATGTTTGGGGATATTACGTACTGTAGTTTATTAAAAAATTGTTCTCTCGATATGATTTTTATATTACAAGCTTTTAATTAAAACCAGGCTTTAATATACTATCAGACAGAATGTGTGCTTAGACAATTAACAATCCATAAAAACAGTATTCCACCTTTCCAGTACGTTTGATGCTTACTGAACGTATTCATAATATGGAATCAATTGTGATACTGATATGTGTATTAATAAAGATAACATAATAGTTTCACAATTTATGACGTAGTTTCAAATGTCAAATTGCAATGTAATTATGAAAATAAATATTGTTTATTATAATACTAGACACACATTACTATAAAACCTTATTAAAATTTGTACAGCTAGAGAAAATTAGTCCTTTGTAAATGTTGTCAAAATTGCTATAAAATTTAATTTGTATATACTGTTCCATGCCCAATAAGTTCCATGAACCAACAGAATGGCAAAAATTATGGATACATAAATAATTTTTCCACAGCCATACTTGATTTTTGGGAGAATATTTCTCATCTATTTACATCCTTACCATGTTGAATTTCAAAAAGTCCTACAATTTCTTTTTGAGTAAGTATATACATTAGCATAATTTTGAAGCTGAAATCACGTCAGTATTTCAACTGGTTTAAGAGATATTGAGGTTCATAGAGACCTGTTCAATTTTCATACCCCTTACAGAATGAATGTTGAAAAATAAAATACAATGTGTTATAGAGCATCGTACATAAAATATGGCACTGTATGAAGGACGCATAGTGTAGTACGTTTCTCGAACCCAATATGCAAAAATACTATCAACAGTCCTAGACAATACTTTGTATAAACTTTACCACTTGCTTCTATAGCATTAATTTATTTACCACATACTCTTAAAGGGTTTAACTGTTGCAAAAATTGAAACATAATTAAAATTTTGAAAAAAAAATTCTGGGAAATAGCCTATATTTAAACCAAACAAAAGTGTGTCACAGAATTTTTACCAGTGACTTGCGTGGAGAGTTCAAAGGTGTGTGGTGCTACGTAATGACATTACACTACACTGAGTTCTGCCAGTAGCGTACGAGAAGCGAGGAAATAAAAACAGTAGCAATAGAAATAATAGTAATTATAGTTATGTACCTTCATGTCAGGAACACAGCTTCATTGGACCTGAGTGTTACGCATATTGGTTCCACGTGCAGACAATGTAAAGTCGGAGTTAATATCACACGCCTTGGAACACGGTAACGGCCACGCTAAATAAAGTAGTATACACGTTTGCTAATGGCAGAATATGAGGAATGTGAAAAATAATTGATTAAAATAAAGCATTGTGTGTGTGTGTGTGCGTGTGTGTGTGCATGTGCATGTGTGCATGCGTGTGTGGGTGTGTGTGTATATATATATATATATATATATATATATATATATATATATATATATATATATATATATATATATATATATATATATATATATATAAACCATATTTTCTAAAATCTGAGTGATGAAATTTCTATTCTTGTTGCTGTATTCGAAGTTACAATTATTATTTGCGAACCTGTTTTAAAAAGTTTTAAATATGTTACATTGTAACTTTTCCAATCACTTAGAATCAGTAGCTGAAATAGAGCTTCAAATTACTGAACATTATTCTAGTTCTGATCTTACTGAACAATAATACAAGCACAATAAAGAGTCAGGCGTTACTGCAAGGTGTGTAATAAATTGCATTAAACCTAATATTCTTACAGATATGTTAATGAAGTTGTCCCCAAGTAGAATTTGCTGTCAAGTATAACACCAAGATCTCGAATGTAATAAGTTTGCTTAACTTCATATTATAAACTGTTTTTAAATAATTTAATATCCTAAGTACGTAACAATGAACGCTGGTGTTTAATAATGAGTCTGTGATGTTAACAACACACATCCGTTTAATCAGAAATATACCAAAGATTAAATGACGGTAAAATTATTACAGCAAAAATTTTAAATACGAAGAAGCGAATGGCATATTATTGAAAAGGATATTGAAAACGTTATTGAAAAAGCTATTGTGTTATTATGACACTTTTAAAATTTTTCTAAATGCTGTACACTAAGCAAATGAATAAATATTTAGTGATATGGTTGACGCTTTACGACCATCTAAAAAAGTTAAGATATACAATTTTTCACACTGTAATAAATAAATCTCATTATAACTTGTCAATCTATGAATAATATTTACTACGCTTATGCGGGAAACCTTTATTTTTTCTTACACAAAATATATACCTTACGCTGCGGTGGCTTTCACTTACAGAATCGAGAAATAACTAGGGCCTACTTAACTCGTTAACTGAAAGGATATTTTCAAAGCAGTCTATCTGCAGGAAAAATATTTGCTTTTGCCTCAAACAGACACAGTACTGTAAAAATTCTGTGGGCCTTTTAATTCTATTTTAGTTTAGAGAGCCAGCATAGAAAGGAGGAGACCAACTTTTCGTAAATTATGTACGTTATGACATGATTTCCGACTAGATATGACTAGCTGCTTGCAAAATATTTGCACGTTGTGAAATAATCGATGCTTTCGAAATTTACATACATATTAAGCTACTAGTGTATGTCACAAATTTCAAAAATTTTAGTGTGTAATTTCCATTTTGTAGTTCTTGGTGACTCTTTTGAATGGTTGTATGTACCATAAGTGTTTTTAATTTACAATATAGAATATTACAGGCTTATATTCAGTGTCATACATTACAGTCTGTTTTAGTTCATATTGTGCCGTTATATTAATGAACGGTTAGACACTACTATGAAAAGTATTATTATAATGCTGCAAGGTATATTTGCAAGTATGCTGAGAGTTCTCCGTACGTTAGGTATACATGATAGGTCTACTTAAATCTAATTTTTGTGAAATTGTGTGATGGGAAGTGAAGTTAATTTTTGACAGTGAATAAATGTGACGTTGTAAGTATATATTCAAGAAAATAAAATAGCATGCCTAAACATAGTAACAAACCCATTCATAATATGTAGTTGCAAATTAAGACATGGCTGTGCTTCGAGGTGGGTTTAAAAGTACAATTTTGACCAGCAGCTATGTGCACTGTTGACATTGTATAACACTGATCATGTTTATTCATTCATTGATTCATTCAACTCTTCATTAGTACCTGCGTTAGTCTGTAACCACAAACAAACCATTTAAAGGCTGCCGCAAAAAAAATCATTTTCCCACAAAACCTTTTCTTTCCCACTGTAATAAGTGTAATTCCAAGTCACTCTACAAACGTGAAAATTCTCTCAAGCCAATTTAGCGCATCTTGCGAAGCAACTGCACGGCAATGGAAATGTATGGTCGAAGGAATATGTGCCTGTGTGAACCGAGTATTCGGAGAAGGATTATTAAAACATTATAAGGTCATTCAAAAGAAATGAGTAGTTGATCAAAATTATTTCAGCTGTCAAACATGCCAGTCAATCAATTGATACGGAGTTCTAAAATGTGGAAGCACAGTAGTTGCATAATTAGCATGCCAATTTCCTCCTCGGCGATTCAGAGACTCTGTTCCAGATTTCTCGCAACCGACTTTTCGAGAGTGAAGTAACAATTCTCTAGAAATTTCATTAGTTATCTATTTTAAGTTAATGGTAGTATCTTGGTAACCCTTGAATATCGCTTCAAACCGATAATTCTTTATAGAGGGCCATTGAGCCTTCGAGAGCTTGAGTTTTAAGTTTTTCATAGCTGTAAAATGTATCACTACTTATCGACTCTCGTTTGGTTTCAACAGTTTTGTATTCTAAGTTTGCAGATGACTTCACAATCGATGCCATGTATCGTTGCCGGCTCTTGTTTCGTAACTAGAGCAGTAGGTATAGCTGCCGAAACAAGCAATTACAGTCGAGACAGCATAACAAATGGGCGATATGTGAGGTCATTTTCATATTGATTGCTTACAATTACTTTTCTTAACCAAACATGTGAAAAATAAATCAGTCGACAAGCTCTCACAGCTAATACGTGCGAAGTCTTGTACATTTTAATTTTGTTCTATATAAATATTTGATACATACGAAGAAATGTGACATTGACGCGGCTACAACTCAGAAGCCTAGACCCTGCTGGCAACATTAACAATAGTTACATTATTGTGTGTATGATTGGTAACGAATCATTGCATGTAGTTTCGCGTATTTTCTAATTTGAATACAGCATTAGTGAAAGAACATAAGATATAATGCCAGAAACATGTTATACTTAAGTAACTATTACAAAGAGAAATTTAATTTTATAGTAGCAATTATCATCAAATAGCGTACATAATACGTGTGTCTGTGTGGCTGAGCGGTAGAGCATGGGTTACATAATAGCAGTGGCATTTTCATAGTTTTGAATCAAAAGCGTTGTATTGGAATTTTTTAAGTTGCTCCTTTCGTCATATTACTGGTAAGCATGTTCTATTCTTTTAATAAATTTTTATTAGTTACTATTTTTATGTACAAGTGTATCCCAATCAAATATTATTTAAGGCCAAGTAAGCATCTTTCAGTTATTTTTTTCCATAAAAAAATGTATAATCATATTGTACATATTAATAACTTCCCCGGAAAAAAGCTACGGCTTATCAATAGTGCGCAAGCAACATATATAACTTATGTAGGTTGAGAACACATGATCGTATGGTTTAGATATTTCCATATTATTACGGTGATTGGTACGAAAATATTAGAACAAAACCAATTTTTTTCAATCATAGAATACGTAGCCAAAAATAAATTAACAAATTTGTGAAACTTCGAAGATTTGAACCTGACATACTTATTACAAATTATCTCCTACGCCCTTGGGCTAAAACCTCTCAGCCACGGAGCTTTTCAAAGAAGGTCTATGTTTCTGAGAAACTAAATGTTCACACACATTATTATAAGTATTACATTTAACTGAAGTGGTAATGATCATTGTGATATATAATTCATTATAATTATCTACCATGGTTATATATATTACCAACATTACATTTCTCTATGATAGCAATGGGCGTCTCAAGCTATAATACAATATTAATGATCTATTTTATGCATATTTATTTAAAAAATTACTCTTCTCTGTGATAGTAATGGTTGATGCAAGATAAATTAAATAAATAATCACATTAACAATGCTGCAATTAATAAACTTTATGCGCAAATTTACTAAACTAAACAGTCTCCGTTTCCCTCTATCGAAGAGCTTTATTGATACAGTGTTCCCACAATTACAATGAAGAATCATCTTACTCAGTAACATACAGGTGTGTATGAAATAATAGGTTATGATAGTGAAAATTGTACACACGTTATTAGTATCCATTTGTTTTTTAAACAATGTATAAGTTGTATGAGGAAAATATAGACTTTCCCCTGAAAATCATATTAAGGGGTAGCAGCATTCGTTCTGTTGGCTGTAACTACAAACTCAGAATAAGGGATACCATACGCGAATCCAGAGGGGCATCAGAGGGGTCATGACTCCTCCCCCCCCCAAATCAAATACAAAAAGTGAAATTATATGCTGAAGACAAATTAATCTATAAATTGAAATCTCACTATTGTAACAGTAACTGTTTATTTATAATTTTTAGGTAGGTATAATAGTTAATTAGCACAATTTTACACCATGAAAATATTTTCCTGGAGATAGAACGCCCGGTTCTTCCAAAACAAAAGCGTAGATCCGCCCCTGCTATACACGGTTGATTACTTTCACATTTGACTTTACGATTCTGTTACTTTACATATTTTGCCAATACATAATAAATTCGTATAAGTCAAATTCAAGATGGCGTGATTAAGAATTTTTTTTTGAAACATTAATGGTGTGCTCTTAATCATTATACACGTATTTATTAAAACAACAAACATTTTTCGAAATTAAACTCTAATAAATAAACCATTTACCATTTTAGTAAATATTCCACTGATTATAGCTGAGGAATGGATAAAATACCGGCAGGCAAAATTGGCCACGAGTCAGAACCAAGTGACAACTAGTCCTTGTTCTCTGGTGACGATCCTTCAGTGGCCAGAGAAACCAGTTACGCTTCCAGATCTTGGGAAGAGATAAGCGGCATAGCGCTGTCCCTCCCTCCCCCTTCCATTACCTGCTGGACGTAGTTCACGATTTTTCTCACTGCACACATCTTGGCAGCACTCTACAGAGCTTGATGTTTTGTATCGGCTGCTTGTAAAATGGTGAAAACAGCGTGAAATTGGACTTTCAACTGACATTTGTTACGGGTTCCGAGACAATGCACAGACATGTCTTAGGTACCAAACAATGCAGTATGCTTTCTTGTTGCAAATAGTTAAATTTTCGTTTGGATTCGTTGAGTATTTACTTAAGTGGAAGTAATTTCCCAAACGTCTGCACTAGCTTCGTGTGAAAATTTGATACAATTAGCTAATGTTTGCTTGGCTTTCCCATACATAGCTCCGACATGTGTTAGGTGACAAATTATTCCGTGATGCGTTGTGTCTGTAACAGCTTAAGGTGATCTCTCTGCAATGTGTTAGTAATGTGTGAAAGGCGACTTTATACAAGACTGCACTTATACATTATGCAGAGGTTCACAATTTAATTATTTTATAATATAAATACTGCATCTATTACAATAAAATTTTATTTTGCTATACAAGAAGGTTATGTGCATAAATAAAAAAGTGAGTCAGACATAAGACTTTTTACAGTTATGAATTAAACGACTTTAAGTTACTAAAATTTATAGTTTAATATCTCAATTAAAATGCGGAGGAAATTATTGAAAATATGTACAGACAACAACAGTAACTAAATAAAACTGTAGACAAAATTTCATTGAAATCTGCCGCAAAAAACTGAACTAACGTTCACTCTTAAGTTTGTTGACCTTAATTAACCTTAGGAGCATTGTTCTGTGTTCACCATCTAGAGACATGCAAAATTCGCGTTATTTTCTGACAGCTGACTAGACTCCAAGTGACTATAGGCTCGTTCGACGACTCCCACTGGCCGATGTTGTCGTGACTTGCCGCGGAGAATGTTTACACGGTAGAGAGGCCAGTGTCTGTAAAAATGTAACACATAAAAGTTCGTGGCCAATTGTATCGTGTATTATGCTCTGTTATGTATAGGATAGTGAAGTTTAGTCTGCTACCAAATAATAACGCGAATTTTGCATGTCCCTAGTAATGGTAAATCATAAGTTCTACAGAAAATCAAGAAACAAATGGATGGTAAGACTGTTATAATTAACTTCATAAAGGATATTCAATTTTTTAAACTATTTGACGACATACTTGAGAGTAACTTAAAAGAATGCAAAAATCTGAGTGAAACTGAAAGTCAGTTACACCGTACAATTATTTTTTGTGAAATTATGTAGAGCAAGACATACATTTTTCAATATTTATGCCAAATACTACTTTTACATATTGTAGTGTCAGTGAGTTGTAATTGGCTAGAAAGAAAATAGTATTATTACTGTTATACTTTATTCACATTTATTTTGTGTGGATGATTCGACCACAGATGTTTTGGAAACTTCACGGATGGCTTAACCCACAGTAAGTTAAAATGTCCTGCCCGTAAATTTTTAAAATAATATATTTCTTTTCATAATTTTTTTCTGTGCATTTGCAGGGAATACGCAGCTGAGATATTTCCATGATATTTTAGTACGGATTACTTTTGCATCACATTCCTAGGTCATTGAGTGGCGTGTTCGCATCCTGGTTTCAACTACGCAGCCGGTATACGTTCATTCATCCCCCTCTCTCTCTTTATGACATTTGGCCAGCAACAGTTTTCATATATTAAATGTGTATCACTATCATACTTTCATTAACGCGTAAATTTTGAGTACAAAGCATGAAATCAGGAAATAATATGACATACCTACCATTTAAATGTTTTAAATATAAATTTAATTCAATTATTCAGTATTTCATACCTGTTCCGTCGAACATACTCGGCGTAAACACGTCCGTACGCAACTGATAACACCACACGTTTTTGAACTATGGCTAGGTCGCCATCTTGCCCGATAGACTCGTTGAGCCCACAAGAGAAAAAAAAAACAAAGCTTAGTTCCTGGTAAGAGTCACACAAGACACAGTCAATAAAGCTCAGTTCACAAATAACAACGACAACCTAAGTACACAGTTGACAGGTCTGAACATCCCGCTCACCAGAAATAGCTTATTTCTAACTCAGTTTTGGGGCAAAGGGGACAACTTGGTAACTGGTCTAGTTACCAGTCCTTGACTTATACGTATCTGAGCCATGCGAACTACACCATCTTCACCTGGAAGGTACGAACAACTCTGCCCAGTTTCCAACGAAGGGGAGGTAGGTTGGGATCCCGGATTAACACCATGGTATCTGGCTCGATGTTTGCTGTGTTTGTATGCCATTTAGCATGCACTTGCAGCTGGTGCAAATAGTCAGTATGCCATCTGCGCCAAAAACACTCATGAGCTTGTTGTAAGACCTGCCATCTAGACAAACGATTGAGAGGCACTGCTGTCAGGTCTTCTTCAGGTAGACTGTGTGCTGGTCCAAAGGTTAGAAAGTGACTGGGTGTTAAGGCAGCAAGATCGCTTGGATCTGTGGACAATGGGGTCAGTGGCCGTGAGTTCAGGACTGCTTCAATCTGTGTGAGCACAGTATAAAACTCTTCGCATGTCAATATCTGGCTGCCTATGACCTTGGCTAAGTGGGTCTTGACTGACTTAACCCCAGCCTCCCAAAGTCCACCAAAATGGGGTGCACCAGGGGGGTTGAAGTGCCAAGTTATTCCCTGGTCACACAATGCACTGGAAATTGCCGACCTGTTCGAAGAGTTTTCGACAAAAGATTTCAAGTCTCTCAGCTGATGATTGGTACGCACAAAGTTGGTCCCGCAATTGCTAAATAAATCAGTGCAGAGGCCGCGGCGGGCCACGAACCTACGAAAGGCAGCGAGAAACGCCTCAGTGGACAAATCAGAAACCAGTTCAAGATGTAAGGCCTTTGTCGTAAAACACACAAATAAACACAGGTATGCACGGGCTGTTAGTGGCCTTCGAACTCGAGCCATGGTGATGGTAAAGGGCCCAGCATAATCTACGCCGGTCTTGAGGAAGGGTTTTGCCTACGTGACACGTGCTGAAGGAAGGTTCCCCATCCTGGGAACTACTGGGCTAGGTCTGCAACGGAAGCAGATGACGCACCGGTGTAACTGTTGTCGAACTATATCCTTGCCATTGATGATCCAAAATTCTTGTTGAAGAACAGACAGCAAATGTTGAGGACCAGGGTGTAGCAAGTCCTTATGCAATTGCTCAATCATTTACTCTGTCAGACGGCATTTTTTTGGTAATAGGATAGGGTGCTTCTGACTGAATGGCAATTTTGAGGCATGAAGTCTGCCGCCCACCCTGAGAACACCCTCTGTGTCAATAAAGGGGTTCAACCGCTGGAGAAGAGATGGGCATTCACCCTTGGCTACAGCTGCAAGCTCTCCTGCAAACTTCACTGCTTGAGTCTGTCT
>PNEQ01114784.1:0-17408 GCA_003012365.1 Medauroidea extradentata | reverse complement strand
CCGCGCCGTCTTCTTTGGTGTAGTACATTCGTATTACCAATGGTAGCATTGTTGTCTTTGCACATTTCGTACATGCCGTACTGATATTCGTTCACAATGTAGTAATGGCTGTTTTGTTTATGGCTTCACGGGTTTCTGTCTTACAAATAATCTTTACTTAATTTGTCTAACCCACATTTATTGGCACTTTATCCGCGTCATGCATAGGCATGTTTTTGTTTGTAAACGTATGTCAGTGCAGTATGTGATATGCTTCAACAACTGCATAACAGGTTGTAATTGTCTGTGAGCGTGGTACACATCCCTATCTTAGCGGATGTGACGCTTATTGCCTACTTACCAGGCACAGAGCAGTTGTGTGCATTTTACTCGTAAACGGTGCAATGTAGGCATTTGCAACAGGAGGACATGTTTTGTCCTTACGGAGTGCTTCGTGGAGTAGACTACATTTCATGTTCCACAACGACACGCAAACATTCATTTATGCGAATTTACGAAAGCAACCCCTATTAATTTCATGAACGGGGGTGGTTTGAAGGCTGTACCTATTTGATGTTACCGATCGCACTCATTCGTACCATCACCCTAATATTCGTTATTTTACTCTTAACCGTTTGAGATATTTGGACAAAATACCGTTTTCAAACCCGATTTTCGAAGGCTTATTACGCCCTTAATATTCACTTTTCGGTAAAGTGTCCACTACAATGTCTACTTCATTTTTCATGAGGAATCACCTCCCGGAGTTTGGGCAAAGAGTTTCCGAACAACCTGTATATTATAGGCCTATTTCTTTGTCTCATTTGTGTACTGTAGTATACTTTTTTTCTAATCCTTACTCCAAAAATTAAAGTACATAATATTTCAGCAATAAAAAGGCACTTCATCTCATACCTAATATATTTTAGGACATTAAAGAATTCAGAAGTGTCTAATGTACATGCAACAGGTACTTACCCAAAGGGACAACAATAGGTGAACTTACATTTCTTGTTATTTTTTAATACCACTGCAAATTGTACAATGCAAGATGATCTCACACCAGGAAGCCAATTCTTGAAATGATGCGAGGTTAATACATTGCGAATTTTCTCGGAATTTCGTAATGGATTCCATTTTGCTATTCTTGAGTGAAAATAACTTCAAAATGAAATTATTCCATGCGGTAAAAAGGTGGTGAATGGAGAGGAAGGCTGGTTTAAGGTAGGCTGCCAGTTAACAAGGGCAGAATACAGAGTAAGAGGTAATAACAGCTAGGAGCTCCAGGCGATGACTAGAACAGAGCAGGGTTGGCTGTCCATGTAATACATTAATTAACATCCATACCCTTTCATTAAAATTTGCAAGAAGTTCACAGTATAAGAAAAACAAGCAACTCCTAGAAAACAATTTTTGCCATTATTTTTTTAGCAAATATTTTGCAATGGTGTAATCTCTTGAACGTGTGTTAAGGTTATATAATTACTAAATTATAAATAGTTCACCAGAAACACATAACACTAGTGAACACAGCTCACAAAGTTGCAGATATTTTCTAGAAATTCACACATATTGATATTGTTATTTCAATTGGCGTTTACAAGTTTATGTATCATGCCTTCTTTTTAAGTGTCCGGTTCAGTTTAGGCCAGGGGCGTCATTTGGGGCTACAGGGGGGGGGGCAAATACCCCCCCCCCCTGGATTTGGAAATTTCGTGTATAAATATATTTTTTGTGTTTTTAAATGTAAATAATGCTAACTTAAGGACATAAAACTAAAGTTTTATTATTAAAGTATCTAATTTATACATGCTTAATTAATAAAAAAGATGCAACAAGGTCACTGTCGTCAGAAAACAAAATCTTGCCCCCCCCCTGGAAAAACCTGAAATGACACCACTGGTTTAGGCATTGTATTTATAGATATTTTCCTAGACAGCATAGGTTGTGACCAAAATGAAACTGCTGCAATCTTACAATGTGCTAAGTTGGTGACAAAATCATCAGCATATCTGTATGTGCCAGAAATGTTACACCAGCAATGTTGAAGATGTATCCTTGCAGTTGAGATCTTGCAGTATATTGACAGTACATGCCATGCCAGAAATGTCACACTGGCAATGTTGCATACACGTGCCAGAAATGTCCAACCAACAACATGCTCATGTGCTCTCAGTGCTATAGATGTGCCGGCAACATGCCAGTGACATGTAGAGTACGTTACTTTGTAAGACTGTCTACACCTGTTCTGCATGTATACTTTAGCATAGCACGTTCTGACAATGTCAATACAATATGATAGTGTGCTGTGCAGACAACGCACATGAAAAATTACTATGCTACTAGCTGCCCTGACTAATGTTTTGTGACATAAATAGCTTATTGTAAGTGTGTAAGGATGTGGTATATAAGTGGAAGAGGTCTAATAATAAAGAATTTAATAAATAACAAAAACAGAGCAGCGACACCTAGTGGGGACAGACTGGTATCAGGTCTTGGGGATAGCTGATCAATTATCACTTACACAGTTATCGATCGGGTTCTATAATTATTAAATTAAACATATTTACTAAACAATAGCACTTAGGAGTATAAAAAGTAGATACAAACCTATTCGCAGACCTACAGAATGTTTATACAAAATTTCATTGAAATCGGTTAAGCTATTTCGGAGGAGTATGGAAACAAACACTGTGACACGAGAATTTTATATATTAGATTACTGTTGGGTTATTTTAAAAACCAGTTTCAAGTTCACAGACCAAAATATGAAATTTTTAATCAGTAACATTTGCAAAATAATTATTAAAATTCTTAAACTGATGCATTATTATGGCAGCATAATATTTTACAATCCATTGCGCGTGAAATATTAGCGGTAGGCAGTCTATGCTTTGGAAATCAATGAGGGAATGTAATTTCTGCTGAAGAATTTGGTAAGATGAAGGGGTTTGTAAAGTTAGAAAGGATTTGGGAAGGAACTGCTATTTTCTACATTACTTGAGTTCTCTCATGTTTACATGGTTTTGTATTATTAGAAGTAGGATCAAGGCATAGTTACTTTAAAATGTTGATTATACTGGGATGCGACTACTCCTATTTTCTTCAAGACTTCATGCCATAAATTTCACTGATCAACCTCTTTAACACAGTAGTCGTGTTGAGTCATCAGGGAGTGACAAAGCAACTTACGTAAACCCACAAAACATCTGAATGTTTGGACACGCTATGTGTCTGCAATATAAATAACGTGTTAAAATGTATTACAGCAGGGTCAGGCTGGTGAGGAGGAAAGGAACTTTAGGCCTAGGGTGATAATGGGGGAATTGGGATGGAAACTGTTGAGGGACAAGAGGAGGATGGAAGGACTGGTTAGGTTGTATAAGGCGAATGAATGGGGAGGGGATATGGGGTGGTTTGGGCTGCAAGCTAAGCAAGGTAACTTTATGTACAAGGGAAATAACAGTGAATAGGATTCAGAGGGTTTGGAAGAGAAAGGGAGAGGGGTAGACGGTCAATGCTGGTGAGAACAATGATGAAGTGGAATGTTTTGAGGGAGTGAAGCGTTCTGCAGGAGGAGTTGGTGACTGTGAGGGTGTTTGGAAGGATTAGGAAGGGACTGGAGGATTGGTGCTATGTGGATGGGGAGGAGTCTGCTCAAAACTGTGTGTTAGCACAATTGAAAGTGTAAAACATACTATTAGACAGTCTGTCTCAATAACCCTTTTAGCCACATTAATTTGTGTACTGATTAAGTCATCTAAAACATATGTAAAATGGGTATATCCTTTTATGTTAACCTACTCACTACATATTGGTGTGATTTGTAGGCCTATTGTCTACAAAATAATGACTCTGTACACATGTACGACATAGATACAGGCCTTAGAGTATATACTAAAAGATACTACTAAGATTTAATGCAGAATATTTTTATTTAGTTAGGAACTAAGTATTTTAATAGGCTCCCAAATCAAAACTTTAACCTCTTTGTAAATTTAAAATTGTGACAAAGAAACTGGTGTTGATGAATTTTGTAATTTAGATTTTCTAAGTGGATTGGGAGTAATTTTTAATTTGTAACATATTTTTTATGACATTTGTAGTAACATATTGTGGTGTTCTTACACTAAATAATGTAGGGTAATCAATGATAATGTAAATGGTTGCTGTTCTCGTGCGATGTTTATTACCTATATTTATATACTTCGCATCTTCTAGGGTCCAGTCAGAAAGAACACAGTGATGCCCACATTGTCAAAATTTGTTTGACAGTTACTGGCTACAGTCGTGACGTCCTATTCAATATGTAAAGCGAATAAGGCCCGTAATTATAAACGTCGTCCGAAGGCTTGCTGGCAAGCCCCAGGGTGTCTATTCACTAACTTTTAAGGTAACCGTAACTTGAGAGTTACGGCCAGTCACCTTAACATTTGCCGTAAATTTTCCCGGAGCGATTCAGTAAGCATTTTGCTTACCTTAACTTGAAAGTGAGCGACCGTAAGTTAACAGATGGGTCTAGGGTGGTGTTAACTTACTGGCTTGCCGTAACTTGTTTACAAATGTGTAAAAAATCATGGCGGATTAGTGAGGTTAGAACATTTCACAGTCCGAAACGACGATAGTGAAATTAATTTATGTTGGATTTGCGAAAAATCCACCGTAACTTAAATCATTATTATTTTAGATGGAAAAACCGTACAGCTCATGTGTATATTCGTCTTAATAAAATATTCGTACAGAGAACAGTAGGTATCTGCCGAGTGACGAGTCGTATTTTTGACGTAATTATCGGTGTTGCATATTCAATACATTAATTAATGACAAAACGCGATCTGTTTACAATTAATAAGTGTCTGTGTTTTAAGCAAAGGGTTTGTTGTTCAAATTGTGTGTGGACACATATTCTGTGTCAGACAGGCTTGCTTGAATACTCTTGTGTCTTTTCTTTTTTTCTAATCGCTGCTGCATAAAATAAATGTGTTTCGTTGAGCTTTTAAGTTACGCGTCCCAAATAAACCATTATAATTAAAATCAGTGCTGTATACGAGCTAGGTTATAGTTTAGAAAATTGCACATTAGTACAGTAACTTAGACCTTGTTAGGCCCTCGGAGAAAACACTTTGCAGTTGTTTTCGTATCGCTACAGTTCAACATTTTTTTTTGTTTGAGGAATTGAATTCTTTCTATCCAACTAATTACCCAGAGAACTAATTTGAGCCAGCTGTCACATTTCAATATACAGATGTCACAAAGTCACCCCTGCTTACAGTAAGTTATATGTAAAAGTTCATACCAAATAAAATTTACACCCTCTGTAGCATTATCATGACTGTGTAAACTATTTTTAGTAGTAATAATAACCTTGCAATTGGGCTGATGCCTGCAGACAACTACTTAACCTCTCAATTGTTTTCCCTCAACAAGTGCTTCGTGAACTTCCACACATACCTACCTGTCACCAAATCTTCCTGCAACACAATCCACTACCTAACTGTTCTCATTAATACAGACTGCCCTCCCTGCTTTGTCCTTCGCCAAGTTCTCTGAATCCAACCACTGTTTTTTACGTAGCTCTATACACACATTTAAATAAATTGGTATTTAAGCTAACTCACCCCATCCCTCTCCATTCACCACCCTATACGTTCTGACCAGTCTCTCTGCCTTTCTTCTTTCCTTTAGGGAAGTATCTTTCATCCTTTCCATCCTGCCCCACTCTTCTCCACCTGCCTTTCACCCACTGCCCTGCCCACCTCTGTGCCCCCTTCCAGCTACTGTATCTCCTGCTCTAAGTAGGGGTCCCAGACCGCTGCTGCATATTTTAATATTGGTCTAACCATGGTGTTATATGACTTTTCCATTACTTCAGGGTTAACTTCCTTCAGTACTCTACTCTACCAAACATTGAGCGCCTTGAGGGGCACGCGCACATTGCAGCAGTGGAGGTTCAACGCTGCTGGCTGATCAGCAACCACAATGAGCTCCAGTGCACTTTATGAATGAACCATTGACTTTTAAAAATTCAAGTAGGACTAAGCCTGCCTTACACTCATAACAGCAGTCGATCTTGGAACGAAATGTTAAGCTAAGCTGCTGTAATTGATTGTAGTATTGCTTTGCGATATGTAATGGTGAGGAGAGAGGATGTGGTGTGTTCAGTGATCTCAAAAAAGTGTAAATATGTATCATGTATTAAAAAATATAATTTACGTAGGCCCATAGTTTCTTAAAAGTGTTTCCCTTACGAGGCAATAAGTTAACAGATTATTTTGAATGGATACCCAAGCCATAACCTAGGTAGAGTAAATAAATTGTACTGAAGGACTCAGAGTTAGTTCCATTAATGTACATATTTTTATCCTATTGTTAGTTGGACTTATTTATGTGTTCCTGCTAACACTTCACATGTGGTTATCAGATTTTGCCATCACTGAACCCACTTCAAGTCAGTGGTACATTGTATGCAGGTGACATGAACATCACCTGCACTGCTACACAGGAAACAGTGGGTGTGGTAGTAACTGTACATAAACAATAGCAGACTGGTTGTAATGTAACAAATCTAATAATTATTTAGAGTAAAAGAAACAACACAGTGTTAATAAAATAAAGCAGGCTAATACGGGGTCAGTTGTGAGCAACCGTGACCTTTTTATTATTAAACATTTATATATAACGTCAACATCGGTTATAGTTTCTAAGATTTTGGAAGCCAATGTAGAAAAAACTTGAATAGAACAATCCTAGAGAAAAATTTTTTGCCATCTTTGTATGCCAAAATTTTTCTAGATTGACGCATTCACTAAGCACAATCTCTCCTGCTGCTATCAGATGTACAAAATTGCAACGACAGACATTTTCCCAATCATATGTCTCTCTTGGGAAAATGTTTTTGTTCATAAAGTTAGCAACATTTGTTGTCTAGGAGTGTTCTGTTCTGATAATTGCATAACTGTTTTGAGAAACTTGACATTTTTATTTAGTGCACCGATTTATGCACCACGCCTTCTTAAGGGCGCGATATACCACAATTTTCATAGTCATTTTTAAATTTTTTATTTGTACCAGATATTTTTTTCTTATTTTAAACATAAAATATGGCTGAATTTGGCTCTAATGAAATATTTTTCTCTCATAGTTTTCGCGTAATGGCTTGTTTAAGTCATATTTTGCATGTTTCCGTTTTAACGACTACACTAAAACCAACTGTTTTAACAAACTCAAAAAAATCACAGTAGATAAAGACATTGCAGGCTACAATGTTATGCTCATAAAATTGAAGAATAAAAACTATTTGTAATTTTAAAAAATGCTGAAATTAAAAATAAAAATTTTAAAAATTTAATAATTTTTTATAAAAATACAAATAATTTTTATTCTTTAATTTTATATGAGCATGTTATTGAAGCCTGCAATGTCTTTATACACTGTATTTTTTTTTAGTTTGGTATATCAGTTAATATTAGCGTAGTCGTTAAAAACAGAAACATGTAAAATATGACTTTAACAAGCCATTACACGAAAAGTATGAGAGATAAAAAAATTTCATAAGATCCAAATAGTGACACATTTTTGTCTAAAATAAGAAAAAAATATCACGTACAAAGAAAAAAAAATATTAATGATGAAAATTGTGGAAATACCACGCCCTTAACACGGAGATGAAAACACCTTACACTATCTGACAAACCTTTTTTTTATATGTATAACCCATTACCTATAGTTCCATAGTAAGTTACACAACAAAAATTAAACAAATTCACAATAGTCACCCTAGCTGACCCTACTGTATTGGTGGTGCAGTAAAAAGTGAGTTGGAGCAGTTATTGGATTTTCATATCACATCCTGAAGGTTACTGAGTTCAATTTTCCAGGGTTATTGTAATTCAATCCATGTGATGATTCCTCAATACAGGCCCTGGTTGATTCCATTACCCTTTCCCCAAGTGTACTTCTACTGAGTATGTGAAGCTATCCGAGGACATGTAGAATCTCAAAATAAATTAAATACTATTTGGTTGACATGCTAACAACAAAAGTCTCATCTAAACATTAACTTTTTGTTGGTAGGAATTAGTAATATTACCAGATTACTTTATCAAATACCGCACATTTCTTTATTCTCTTTTGTCACAGGCGTACTTGTTGTGATCATTACATCATATGTTTTTTTTTTTACGTGAAAAGTGGCCTTTAGCTTTCGCCCACGGCCAATAACTCCAATCAATACACGAAACGAGTCAATAATTATAACCAATAGCCATTAACAGAAAGCACTATCAAACTCTAGAAACTTCCAGGACATCACAACCACGTAATGTGCCGAATTCCCGACACAGGATCCAAAAAACAGAACCGTCCACGACGGCGGCTACTGAAGAACTAAATATATTACATCATATACACTGAAGATGAAGATATTTCCCAGGGAACAACTAAGAACTAAACATAGAGCAGGGCATGCAACCTCAACACATGAAATGTAACCAGGACATAATTTACTTTCCAACACTTTTATAAACAAGAATTTTCATTGATACAAATATGTATTTTTTTTTGTGTAAGAAAATGTAATATTACGCTACAACTCACAAAATACCATATTTGTACAACAAACAAGATTAGTTTCAAGTTTCCTATGCCAACAATTTGAATGGAACCGTTTCTTCATATGCAATCATGTAACGGTAATGTTCAGCCAATTTCAAAATAAAGCAGAAAAGAACATTCTTTAAATAAATGTAACTGTCAATTTTTTTTAATTACCAACTCTCTTTTCACAGTATTTATACATTGTTCTATCTTCTGTACCAAAAAGGATGCATAGAAGAGCCTAGGATGTTTCGGCATTCTAAATTGTAAAATATTAGAGAAAGAACTGTCTAAACAAAACAGTTTTCTGTAAAATCATCAATATATTTTTGTCATATTACATAGTTAACATGTGACAAAGCAAATAAGTACAGCTGTAAAACAGTCAACATATATTCAGAAGGTATCTGGGTTTGATTCCCATTAAGGCCATTGGTTTCCCTACAACACTTGAGATAATGCACTGGGATAGAACTCTGCAAATTACTTTCCCATTTCCTGTTCATCTAAGCCATCTCAAATGACCACATTGTCCATATGTTAAGCACTACCTATGTATTGTCATTACGAGTTAGTAAGTTGTATTTATGACAAACACTAATCCCATTGTCACTACACATGCATTAGGTAGTCAAAGACTTGTGCCAAATGTAGACATATGCACACACTCATATGTTAACAGTGAGCATGCTTCTGTCAATACTAATTGACGGACGTTGGAACATTTTTGCAGCAGGTTAGAAATACAGATTATTTTGCTTAGCTATTGTGTGTTGTTCCCAGTCCATGGTTTATTTAAAACACATTTCAGAGGAGGGTTGTTGGTTACTTTTAAGGAACACACACATTAAAGACACAAGTTTCAAGCTGTCCAACACAGCAACAGATAATTTTTCCACAAAGTTATCTCATAATCTAGTACTCAAATTTACAAGACATTATCCAAGTATTCTAAAATAAACTCTGCAGCTGATTGTTTTTAACAATGGCAGGGTCAGCACATGAAGTCATACAGTTCTAGTACTGGAACAAACATTGCACAGTCAAAACCTTACATGTATGTTCAATGTCAGACCAGGCAAGGATGTCACTCCTTTGCTTCAGAACCTTTAATATGTTTAAAACAGCTCCCGGTCGGCGCATTTTACTTATATAAAATTATGCCGAATAGTTTGACAGTAACATCGAAAGGTGTGGAAAGGAGGAGGGAATACATAATCACACTGTAATTTATTTTTTGGTCTGCAAGTAGAGTCATGGGACCACAGAGAACATTCAGAGTAATGTTGTCAAGAGATTTTTATTTTTATTTTCAGTATGATGTAGAAACTGCTGTTGTCAATTTTCAATAGTAAAATATACAAAATACAACAGCGGTAGAATATGTACAATTCCTGCAAAAAATAGCAAATATATTTTCACATTTCAATGGAACAAAAATATGCAATTGGAACTTAATTCTATCTTGCACACAATTTATATTGCAACTTGATACTAATCTTTCTTGTTATCGCACGTACCACATTCTGATCACAGTGCACTATAAAATATTTTATTTCAAGTATAAAAATGCTTATTAATATGCTATGCCCAGGCCTATATTGGTGTAGTAGGTTCTTTTCGACAGTGAAAACATGACACAACATTAAATTATATAAGAGTTCTTGGTATACAATATCGAAAACTTGAAGGAATGACTTAACGGTAGGTATACATGTGATATATTGCATTGCAGTTTCTAATTTGAAACTACTTCATTTGCTACGATGCGATTGGTAGGCTATTTTTCGATTTTGTAGTGTTTCATGTATAATGAACTAAATGTAGACATTCCCCTTAAAGTATCTAGTGCAAATATTTGAACTGTGCAAATTACCAGACCATTACAGATTTATTTTCAAGTTGCTAACTAATAAAACACATGTGATTCTACTGAACACATATTTCCATTTTCAATATCTGTTACAGAAATATTAACCAACGAAAAATATTAACACAAAATACAAAACTGTATCAGCAGTTACTGAAAATTAAATTTGCCCACTCAAACGAGACATGAAAACTTGACATTCATTCTTGCAGTGCAGAACAAGATCTACTTACAAATCCGTACACGAAAGGAATGTTTTGACCATCTGTACAGAAAGTATAGGTTTCTTAGTATTATAAGACAATAAATAAAAACGAGAAGATATATGTTATTGCGCAAACAGCACGCATGAATAAACTATTTTAAAACTATGCTCTATGCGGCAAAAATACGTTTTTACTACATAACACTGTACATATTCCAACAAAAACTTCGTTATTTATATATTCCACAACTCAAAATAGGCTAATTATACAGTTTCAACATAAAATTTAATTAAATTCGCCGAAATCGAGTAGTATGTTTTGTAAACAACTCAAAGCACATAAACATAAACCAAAATAAATGTTTTGGCGCGAGATAATTCGCTGCCACGTGAAGGCAATTTCTGCATGTACAATCATTGATCCGAGTGGCAGTGAGCAGTAATATGACGGCCGTCCTACAGTGTTACCAAGTAACATGCCCGTAAAATTAAAGTCAGCTGAATTTTTTACGGGAAGTGCTTAGTGAATCGCAAGTTAAGGTAAGCGGTGTTAAGCGATCCGTAACGTAAAGTTACTGGCTGTAACTAAGGAAAGTTAGTGAATAGACCCCCTGCGGGCTTATTCTGTACGGCCAAAGTAATGTTGCTTCATGCGCAAACTGCCTTAGCTTCGAGTTTACTACGAAAGTGATTCTGTACGGCCAAGTTGCGTTAGAACTCGTTTACTCGGAAGCAGATATGAAGGAAAATACTGAAGCAAATGTGCGCGGGTGTCGGAGGTTGCGCAAAGTCCGGAATTAGTTTGTTATGTTGTTTAATAAGTGTTATAAATAATTACATTGGCTGAGGCGGCGATATAATATAACTCTGCAGTGTATGCTTTCACGAAAAAAGACACTTGGTTTGTAAAAATTTCCATTTAAAAGTCTTGTGTATGCGATGAATATACTTAGGTGGAATAACCTCATTCCTTGGCTTGGAAACATGGATAATCCCTTCCTACATCTACATGAGTTAATTTTACATCAACGTGTGGAAACACGACTACGAATTACGAAAAGACAAGCCTACATTATGTACTGCAATACACTAGGATATCGTTAGCCTTTTATGTTGAGGCATAGTCATGACAAACAAGGTTATTTTGTGCTTGAGGAAAATTCGTGCACTAAAATAATAAAGGATAGTTACACAAAAAGTGGTAGTGGTAGGGTTTGTAGAGGTCAAAATGTGGAGCAAAAATACAAATGTTTTGTGTCCATTTAACCTGATACTAACCTAACCACACAAAATGTGAATTACTGTTTTTAATTAACCTGAAGTATGGTACCAAGTTTAGCATGGTATTCACTGATAATTAGCCTACTAAACTAATTTATGACAGTGCATGTAAAAAGATTAAATATTCAAACAAAAATAAACATAGTTACTTAGTTTTACTTAGGCTACATATGTATACATTTACTATATTATGTCCATCTAACTTAACGTTACCTCAACCCCACAATAAGGGATTAAACTAACCTTCTATAATTAGATGGGTATTCAATGAACTCAACAGTGGCTTTTTGTATAGGTTTCATTGCAGTAACCTAATAATTTGGCCTACGCTAACTATAGGCCTTAACTAAATTACAATCCACTACCTTCAAATTGTCAACTTCCAACCCAAATTGCCAATATAGCCTATGTTAATATAAACACAAACATATACAATTGCTACACAAAACTGTTCTTTCCATTAATTATCTAAAAGGTCTACATCACTCAAACATAACTACTGGTGTTTAAAAATTTATTCGGTTTTGTCACGAAAAAACTAGGTTATGGCATGTTAAAAAATCATACTTTCCCCCATGCCCCAGCAATTTGTTGGCGAGTGCTATTCAAATTATCTCGAACACCCTAAAAACATTAATGACTTATTTAAAAAAAAGTGTATCTGTTAAAATTTACTACTGAGGTTGCCTAGAACCAATATTTTCAATACTACAAACGACCACGCACGTAACGTTAAATTCACAAACTGGGGCGAGATTGTATCCCAATTACACAATAAACACATGAATAATTTTTCTACAGGGATGTAGTGTATTTAGGGTAAAATTAACTCTCATCTCTATTTTTATACTTACTATCCATTACTTCCTTGCTGGCACGTGCTTCGTTGTTTATACTCGCAAAACCATAGATAAAGCGAACTAAAAGAAAGTTGGCAAACTTACGCATCGCAAATGTTTCTCGATTTCATCATAAATAGAGTAATTTTCGGACAAAAGAGCAGCCAACCTACGATTACCGTCAAAGCAAAACGATTGAAGGTATCTCATAGAAGCAACATTTTCCGCAGAAGTAAATTATAGCGTCGAAAGCAATCTGTCGCGTACAGAATCGATCGCGAGAAATGAAACGCTATTTCGACAGCCGAAGTAAAGCAAATTACTTCATGACGGGACTTTGCTTCGGCCGTACAGAATAGGGCTGCTGGCCTTTATTCGCGCAGCAGTTCGCTGGCGGTATTCCACCCTTCCTACACTATAGTGTTCTGCCGATGGATCGCCAGGAGATCACCGGCTGAATGGGAGTTGGATGGTTCTCCTTCATAAAATTTGGCAACACAGCCTCATTTTTAGCAGCGAACTTAGGGCGCCTTCAGCGGGCAAAGCGCTGCAAGTGATCGCTACATGCAGCGCTGCTGACCCCGCTGAATGAATTGCTGCAGCGCTGTGAATATCTTTGGGCGAGGCTTCTGTTTGTTTACCTTTTACAGATGTTTTTAATACATAACCTTACATAACGTGCTCGTGACATCTTCATTCAAACTCGTCCATTTATTTACGTGGAAATTACTTGATTAGTAAAATTGTACACCATAATTATGTGGCAATAATTGGTGAAGTGCAAGTGGGAAGTCACAATTGTTTGACTGACTTCCCTTAAATTCGTTCTTGCATATCTTCAAAGACGAGAATTAATTGTTTCGTTATTTTTAAAAGCAGATGTATACCTTCAGAAAGGAAGACAGTGGCAACACAATCTAAAAGTATTTTGGCAAAGTGAAGTAGGCCTACATACGAACGTCTGCCCCAACAGTGTTATGTCTGGTAAGTAATCTGTTAATTTTTTTGTTTTAATTATTTACTTTTGTAAATTGTATCGTTTCTTATTAATAGGAAAAAACTAAAGAGTAGTTTTCAGTCAGGTTCAATAGAAATAATTACATAAATCCAGAAATAAATGAGTTATGATAATGCTACGTTCAAAGTAAAGTCGTAGTGGGAATATAATTAATTAAATAAAATAATAGGCGTGTCTGAAAAATGTAACAATGTTTACTTTTAGAACTTGCCATGGAAGTGGAAACTGAATAAAATTCTAGGAATGTAGGCCTAGTGGCTTGAATTTGTATTTCTACATACTGTGAGGGTTAATCAGTTCAAGTATAGTAGTATAATGTAGTATATTCATCCATCAGATCTTTTTGTGTAGGCTTACATTTCTGCACTAAGATATTGGACAAGTCATGTCAACAAAATATGATTGGTATGAAAATGTTATAGAAGAACTAAATGTAAATTCTTGACATGTTCCATAGTCCTGTGACTACAGCCACACAAATGGGCTCAATTGAATGAGAAAGAAATAAATAAAATACATAGACTGTTGCTTTCGTAAGAACCTGTTTATTTTGGTTGACTTTAGTGTTTCTAAGAGAATTTTAATAGGTGTGGGTTAATGTGATATAGCCTACACTCCAAGTTTTAGGTGTAGGACCTAGCTTAATGACAAACACAGCTGGTTTGGGGGTGAATGGAAAAATGAGATTGTTTTACAATGACTGTGCTGTATGTAGAGGTGAGTGGAGGGAACAAGTTGCAGGATAACATTGGTAGGGTATGGTTGTGCGTTGAAGAGAACAAACTGAAATAAACTTGACAAAGACTGTTAGGTTTACAAAGAAGAAGGTTAGGAGTACTGACATACACAGATGGGAAGGACATGAGATAGATGAAGCATCCAAATACAAGTACCTAGGTATATTGTTGCAAGGATACTAGAAGACAGGTAGAGAGAGTGGTGTCTAGAAGGGAGAAGGGCAAGGGTGTTGGCAATGACTGCTAATGTTACATACAGTATGCGGTAGAAGGATGGAACCTGTATATGGAATTAGAGATGCAGGAGCTAGACAAAGTATAAAGATGGGCATGAAGGATAAATGGAGAAAGCAGGGGCGGCTGGAGAGGGGAAGGGAATATTTGACCATCAGTGATGTTGAAAGAACTGGGATGGAATTCGTTGAAGAAAAGGAGAAGTATGGAAGAGCTGGTCAGGATGTACAGAAGAGGGAGGCTGGAGTAAGTTAGGTTGCCTATTAACTGAAGTGGAGTATAATGGAAGAGTGAATAACAGCAGTAATATTCAGATGATAGCAAAATAACTAAGTAGACAGTCTATGCTTAGATCAGTGAGGGAGTGTAATTAGATTTTAGAGGAATTTGTAACAGTAAGTTGTGAGATGGTTTAGGAGAGGTTTGGTGGGTGTCTGAGGAAGAGAATATAGCTTGCCACCAGACAGTTGCCTAATTTGTATCAAAGTTGTATGGTGCGATACAAAAAAACTTGTTTTTGGAGAATAAACTTAGTTTTGTCTATGGCCACAGTGTTTGTCAGCTAAAGTGATGTGTTCATTAAACTAATTATTTCATGTGTTGTTTTACTAAGATGACTGAACTGTTTCAGGAAAACTGCCGTCAGAATATTTCCATAACCCTGAAGGCATACCATCTGGATTAGCACGTATTACTTCAACACTGAGTTATCAAAAGATGGTAACCAGAGACTTGACTGTAGGCCTACTACAACTGACAAGAACCAGCTAGATCTGAACTGCAGCTTCCTGAAGATGGCGTGTCACCAGTTGTGGAATTGTGAGAGTTTATAGTAGACAAAATTTGTGAATTTAGTGTACTAACTGTTATGTATTTCAGTACAAGATTTAATTAGCCTAAGTGAAAGATGCTGAAGATGGCAGTGTTTGTGCCATGGCATTATAATTTATTATTGTGATTCAGCACGAAAGTAGACCTACTTAGAGTCCCCATCAAATTAGAAACTAATCCAAGGCTATGCGCAGAGGATGAAAACGGGCAGGGAAAGTCCATACCTTCGCAAGCGAGGTGGCGAAGGGATGCGGTAGTTCAGTCTGCCGACGCTGATAGCTCTAGTCACATGCATTGCTATCTCTTGTAAGTGTGTAACGTCTAGAGTAAAACCATCAGCCGGGAAGAATGTGTACATTCTAATAGTGAGTAACAGTATAACACAACTTATTGTAATTTTACAGCCAACAAAAATGAACACACGGAATGTCAAGTGCAAAAAAGTGAAAAGTTATGCAGTCAATGCCGAGAACAAGATTTTAGTGTTTTTAAGTTCATGGTAAATGAATCGGAGGAAGTTATTAAAATACCACTTTCTGGGGTGATTAGACGAGCGAGTGCAGCAACAGGTGTTTTGACGGCAACAGTTTACAGGACAATCGGGAAAGTGCTATGTTGCAGGACAGTACAGTAAAATAATTTACTACCCCACACAAATGCAGAACGAAACAACAAATGAAGACGAATATAGACAATTCTGTCAATCTGGTAGTGAGGCGGACAATAACTTCCACTTAACTGATAAGTGTCTACGGACTGTTAAGGCAATACATGTTAAGTTTGTGACTGACATAGGTTACGAGGGGATAAATCCTCTTTAAATTGGTATATCACTGGGAAAAAATACTATTGCCTAAATTTTGTATTTCTTTGAATGGAAATTCCATAATTTATTGTGTTTAATGTATGTGTGTTATGTATTCGCCTACCAGGGCGGGTTGTTTGAACCTTCCTCATCCACGCGGTGGAGGCCTTGCCTCTTTGACGTCAGTGTGATTAAATGTTATAACGAACCAATTGTTGTACCACAGGTCTCTTAAATTGTTCCGTGTTTTCATTGCAATAACTATCATAATATTTCCAGTTATGCTGATCATTATTTTTCTGTGTTGTGATTTGTGAACAATTCATTCACACATTGGTTGAAGTAAAATGTAGTTCCTAGTTTTTTCTTCATTGATCTTAAAATAACAAAGATGAGGTAGGTAACATAAAACAATTTTACTAGAAGGGTAACATAAAGCTTCTTTTCATTGCATATTTCTCAACACCACATAATCTGATCTTACATCCTACATACAATGTCAGTATATCTATGCAACTGTGACTGTCACGATTGCAGCGTCTTTGAGTGCATATACCTACTTACGTTTTCAGCAGCTCGGATATTAATACCTACTTACGTTTTCAGCAGCTCGGATATTATTACCTACCGTACTCTCCCCTACAGCCCTACCACCCCTCAAGCTATGCGAGAATTATTTTCTCTCTTGAATTTCACTCTTACTTTAGCTTACTTTATGTTATAATACATTTTTTATTTTGCATAAAAACTAGTCAAGTAGCTTATTGTATTAATTGAGCAAGTCTGCAAATTAAATATATTGTTACAGTGACAGACAAGATTTCAGTGATATGATACAGTTGAGATTGTGGTTGGGCTTAAAAACCAATAAGTTATTATTACCATTACGTATAATGTTTGCAACACATGCAATCACTTTGTTTTGTAGTGACACATGACATTTGGAAGAGTGGACTTTACCAAACTGTTACAGGAATATAAAACTATTACTTCTTGGAAATATGATGTACGCCT
>PNEQ01114783.1:0-17408 GCA_003012365.1 Medauroidea extradentata | reverse complement strand
TTAAAGGAAAGAAAATAGTTCTGATTTGTATGAATTATATTAGGACAGCATTCTCATTAAAATAAATTAAACGAAAGCTATTTTAGTCCCGAAACTTTATTAAATAGGTACTAAACACATACTTGCTACATATACATTATGAATTCCTTACTTTACATTGGCTTTCATTACATGCCCGAGGCCCTTGAACAGCCTTAATCAGTGTTATTTCTGGAGTACATGCTGTACTGCCCTAAGAATATGTGTAGTTTTCTCAAAAACTACGAACAGGCCGTAGCTATATCATCACAAGAACAATGCAGTTTAATTTTACGCTTTTCATTGTATAGTATTTCAAATTTTTAACAGCTTGAATAATAATTTAATAATGTGTTGTATGCTATGTGAGAACTTTTTCTCTTTGGGCATAATTTTTACAAAATAAAAGTATAACTAACTGGCACAATAGGTAATTATCTCTTGTCAAAATGTTCTATATACTCTGGCCTAAACAATTTCGTAATAAATACATGTACCAATATTCTCATTAATTTGGATTACTGGACTCAGATTGCACTTAGGTACATAGAGACATCTTCTGATGTAACTCATTGCAAATTATACACCAATGAAAGCCTCTTATTTTGGGGGAACAAATTTTAAATTCATAGACATAACTTCCAGTTTAGGTTGAAGTGCCCTTCAAAGCCTTATTTTAATAGGCCTTTAATAATAATAATAAGTTTAACCTCACAATTGGGCTTTCGCCCGGTGGCGAGTGGACTCCTCCTCGTCTCAACGACCCTAATCTACCAGACCCTTCCTAAACCTCCCAGTCCCTCTCACACAGTTAGCATCTGTTAAAAATACATAAAATGCAGACAATAGCTAACCTTAACCTCGAAAGGGAATTATTAGATAGATATATATTCTCCTGCAGTCGGGCTACCACCCAGTGGCAGGGATTCCTCTGTTCAGCCATCCTTCCCACCTCGCTCCCCTCTCACCCTTCTTCTGAAAACTTCAACACTCTCTGCCGCCACACATTCCTCCCCCAACTCATTTCACTCACTCACCGTCCTGACCAGCATAGAGTGCTTTCCTCTCTCTGTTCTCCTTCTCTCCCTATGCACCTTCAAACAGTAGTCCCTTCTTCCCCTGTAGTGTCCCCTCTTCAATCTTTCCCCAAGTTTTCCCCAACCTCCCAGGCTGTGTACCACCTGGTACATTCTCACCAGTCTCTCCACCTTCCTCCATTCCTTCAAGGCTTCCCACCCAAGTTTCTTTATCATTTCTGAGGGCCTATTTCTCTCCCCATTCTCTCCTAGACCCCTGCACCATCTACCCTCAACCCATCTTGCTGCCCTCCTCTGCACGCCCTCGATTTCCGTCTCCTCCACCCCATGGTAAGTATCCCAAACCGCAGCCGCATACTCCAACACAGGGCGCACCATAGTGGTGTATGCCTTCTCCTTCAGCATTATGCTGCCCCCTCTAAGCACCCTCCCCAGCAGTCCCAGGGCCTGCCTGCCCTTCCTTTATTGGGTAGGATACACTAGTATCAGTCTCAGTGGACAGACCACAATGCACAGGATTTGTGCACGAATTGTGTGCTACTTTCCTGGACATCCATACTGTACTTGAGTTGGCACTATGGGTATGGGTAGAATACCTACGCTATTCCCCAGATATTGGCGCAATTTTGAGGGTAAATTTATTAATCATCATTATCTAATGTTGCCTAGGTCTACACATCAACAGTATTTTATAAGTAGGTATATCTAAAAGGGCTGCACATAACATCTCTGTAAATCTCTGTTTCTGTACCTAAGGCCTAGTAAATATACTGGCGGATAGCTACACTGACGTGATACATACCATAAAAATGCCAATCTCTGATTTTCTGAACACACAGATGGAACCCCAGATAGAGAAGCAGGGGAAAAATCCTGACTGTTCAAACTCTGCAGACAATTGTGAAGCTGTTTCACGAGTCACTCTGAAATTCTTCTTGAACTGTAAATACATTAAAACACTCATTAGCGCTATGAAAATGGTATGGACACGACTGTCGTTAAAAATAAAAACGGTTTACATTGCCAACTAACCTCATTATCATCATAAATAGAAACCACATCTTCAATATAATTTGTAATCTTCGGTTTCTTGACCTTTGTCATATTTTGAAGCATAATTGCTGCATATTCATCTTCTGAACTTTCATCAGTAGATTCGAGAAATTCAATTACAGATAATATTTTCTCTTGTTGACATCCTCCATACCCTCCATAATTGCACTCAACCAGCCGCACTATCTCTAGAGCCAGTGCAATAAAACTTGCCCGCGGTGCGCACCCGTCGAGTGCAAGTCGCCATTGGAACACGCAAACTGGTTGCACTCGGCTAGTGCGGGTGGGGTCTGGAACACGCGGCACTCGACCGGTGCGCACCGCGTGCAGTCGAGTGCATCCATTGGAATACGTCCTTAGTGAAACCGGCCTGGCCACAGACGCTCGTTTTGAGTGAGGTTTCACAATTGTTGTGTAAATGTATCTACGGCGCGTGTGTTCTTACATACTCCTTGGTAGGCACTAGCCTTTCAGCATGGCAGATAATTGGTCGAATATTGTGCAGGAATTAGTTGACAGTTTGTTGCTTGTTAACAATGAGCTTGTAGGTATGTTAGTTTCGTAGTATTCGTATTGGGTGAAATGTCTTTAACTGGCGGATTCTGTTTGTAACCTTTTGGCCTACATGCTTATTATTTATGTTGTTTCATGGATTATTATGTTATTTACGTAAATTGTAATATAATTATTTAGCATGTGGTTGATGTGAGTTTGCTAGGCAAAGTAGTTCATTTTTGATCGTCAGGAAAGCTTGATGGTGAAGCTGTCAACTGAGTTTGTAACCTATAATGTATGATTTGGAACACATTTTGAAGTTGAATGTGTATGCGTTCAATTTGCAGTACTTTGCGGAATAATAATTTTAGGGTTGTAATTATACTAATTTCTACATGGATATTGTGACTTGTAAATTCACTACAGGTTATTCTGCAGATTACAAGAGATACATACGACCCATAGCGCCCGAATTCGGACACATCCTACGTAAAAAATGTTTTTGTTGGGCTATGATTTTTAGGGTAGGTTGGTTAGATTAGGTTGAGTAACCTTATCTTATCACAATGTATTTTTTTTTATTTAATTTTTCTTCTTGCAATTGGGCCTCAGCCCTCTGGCATGGATTTGCTTAACCTACCTCTTCTGAATTTTCCGACCCCATCAACCTTTTCCTACACTCCTTCACTCCCGTTACCTCAACCACATCCCTCACCAATTCACTCCAATCCTTCACCGATCTCACCATCATAGTGTTTTTTCCTCTCTCTGTCCTCTTCCCCACTCTCTGTATCTTCCATTCATGATCACCCCTTCCCCTTAATAAACGTCTCTGTATCTTGTCACCCAGTTGTGCCTACCCACCCACCCTCACCACCTTAAACATCCTTACCAGCCTCTCCTGCAGTGTGCCCCACCCCAGTCTTCTCACCATTACTGATTGTCTGAAATCCTCCTCTCTCTCCCCCTGTGTCCTCAACTTATTTGTGACTCATCTAGCAGCCCTTCTCTACACCTTTTCTATCTCTACCACTTCCCTTCCAACATACGGGTCCCAGACCACCGCAGAATACTCCAAGATGGGCCTCACCATTGTTTTGTAGGTATCCCTTTTCTTTCACTTTCTTGTCTGTGCCCCTTAACACCCTTCCCAGCAGGGCCTGCGCTCTTCTACCTTTACTTGTAACACACTTCACTTGCTCGCTCCATCTTAAGTCGTCCTGAAGAATAACTCCCAAATATTTATATCTGTTCGCCTCGCCAATCTCCTGTCCTCCCCATCTATATGTCTATCTGACCACCTCTCTTTACTGTGTAAATTTCAAAAGTTTAGTTTTATTTATGTTAATTTTCATCTCATTTTCCTTCGTCCACTGTTCCAATTTGTTTATGTCCTCCTGCAGACCCCCACCCTCTCCAATCATCTTGTACAATACACAGTCGTCTGCAAAGGATGAACCCTAAAATTCATGTTTATCCCCAAATCCCCCACCATAATTCAAAAGAGGAGGGGTCCTAGAACACTACCCTGTGGAACCCCTGATGTTACCCTTCTTTTGAGAGTGTGTATCCTACTCTCACTCTCTGGGTTCTTCCTCTCAGATACTCTCCCACCCAGTTTACCACCATCTTATCCTTCAACAACTCATTCAGTTTTATTATTAATTTTACATGTGGCACCTTGTCGAACACCTTTTCAAAATCCACAAAACACGCATCTACCGGTTTCCTCCCATATATAGCCTCCCCTATATCTTCCATCAATCCTGCCAACTGCGTCTCACATGAGAACCCCTTTCTGAATCCATGTTGTCTTATCGTCCATACTTCCGTTCTCCATTACCCTCACAATATATTCACTCACCAGTCTCTCCATAACATTTCCAACATTAGATGTTAGGCTCACTGGTCTGTATCTGGCTGGGTTCATCTTCCCTCCTCCCCCCTTGTAAATGGGAACCACTATTGCAGTCTCCCATTCTGCTGGCAACTTTCCAAGTTCTAGTAATTTGCTAAAAAGTACCTGTAGGTATCTGCACACTTCACCTTCCCCCATCTTTAACATTACATTTCCAATACCATCTGGTCCTCTGCTTTTCTATCTCTGTGTGATGCATGACATCACGCTCAAGAAAAATTGACATCATCAAACTGTTGAATGATCATGCCATTAATTTCCAACCGACTTATACTCCACTAGAATTGTATGCGCTGATTAAACAAAACAAGCAGCAAAGGTCTTCATTTGCAATTTACGCTCTTCTGTCACAGCATGGTCGTTCATTGCTTCGTCTACTACCGTACCACCCAGATGTGAACCCAATAGGAATAGTGAGGAGAAATTTCATGTAGAAGGGCAGCGAGATTGGGCTTCAGTTTGTAGGCACGTACAAGAAGCTGAGCGTAAATGTGTCGCAACAACATCTGCTCGACACAACAATGGAAAACAAGTTCGTAATGAACGTAGGTGGTATGTCTTCAGATTCCAGTGTGTGTGATAGTTACCATGATGATAATATGAGCAACGACTTCAGGTCTCTATCATCATACACAGAATGAACAAAAGTACAAAGTATGTGGGACTGTTCTCTATTGTTGATTTCAAAACTTTTGTAGAACATTGTAGGAGAAACACATTGGGGAATTTGTAAATATATGACAGCCTGTGACCTGAGTTTGTGTATTGTTACGTACACAATTATTTTATTATTATTTAGCATTTCGGTGACAGCGAGAACATTAGAGACTATTACATTTGATAAATTTATACTGAAATCTACCAGTGGCATAGAATCCGTGCCATTACCTCGCGAGCCTAAGCACCTACCAGCTACAACATGGATGTGTACTGGCAGACTGTGTTGTTAGTTTGTGTAGTGTAAACATTCCCTTGATGCTTCCATTTGCCTCCCCGCCAGATGTGCAAACAGTTCAATCTCATCTGAAAACTACTCTAGATAATTGGAAGGTTAGAAATGACGTTGAAGAGGTTTTAAAATTCTTTGGATTATTGGAAAATTAAATTCAAGTTCCGAAAATATAGATCCGAATTTTATGGAAGACCCATTTCATTTGTATTGGGACGGAGAAATTGAAGTATGGTTTTTTCAGAAGCCGTTGTTAGATATGTGCTGTATCCACATGTATTATGTTGGAGGGTTTTCAAAATCTTGGTTTACCTATTCCCGCAATGATTAAGTTAATTAGGGTCAAGTGGGGTAAATCCGACCACAAAGCTTTTCGATCCTGCTATTCTAAAAGAAAAAATCAATAAAATATTATTTATACTTCCTATGATGTATGTTATGTGTACATGGTATTGTTCTCGTGAAGTCTCAAGTATTTGTCAAACTATATTGTTTTGTTTGTTACAGAGCGAAAAAAACTGAAAATTTGTTCTGATATTTTACAAAATAAGTAGAATTAACGCCTTGATATTTACATCTGGTAAGCATATTATTGATGAGCATGTTTGTTGAAATGTATTTTACTTTTTTTTAAGACTACTTAATGTATCAAAGTAAATTGATGATGCTGTACACTGTGGTCGTTATTACCCCATCATTAAACAATTTGTGGGGTAATTCCGACCACATGCTTGCAGAAATGATTAATTTCTTATTTTCTTGTACCATAGGAAAATGCCTCGAACATACAAGTGTAAAAAGCCTTGTCCTACTTACTCAGTAGAGGATGTATTCCAAGCAGTCCAAGACGTGAAGGATGGCAAGCTATCCCAGAGAGGAGCTGTGGTCAAGTATGGGGTCCCAAAAACTGTTATTCAAGAGCGGGTCACTGGCAAAGTTAGCCTAGTGTTGACACAATTGGAAGTGGGAGACCTAGGACTCTGAGCGTGAAGGAAGAACAAGATATCGAAGATTGTGTTATTGCCAGGGCTCATTTTGGTTATCCTTGTGACCGCCGTGAATTGTTGAACTTAGTTGGTGAATATGTGAAAATTAATAGACCTGGTGAGAAAACTCAGTTTGCTGACGGTATCCCTGGTGAGGACTAGTACCTCGGGTTCATGAAACGGCACCCCCGCTTAAGCTTGAAAAAACCAGAACATTTACAAAAACTACGGAAGGATGTTACAAACCCTGATGTCATGTACGACTTTTATGATAAATTGGAGGCTGTCTACAGGGAGAAGGGAATAACAGAACCTGACAAAGCTTGTTTTGTTTTTAATGCAGACGATAGTGGTTTCAGCAGTGATCCATCTCGTGTTCGTGGCCTTGGTCAGAAAGGCACAACTCTGTCAAGAGTTTCTGGGGGATCAGGCAAGGAGTCGACAACAGTGTTGGCCTGTGTGTCAGCTGATGGAGCTGTTCTGCCACCTATGGTTGTTTTCAAGGGAGCTGCAGTACAAGCAAGGTGGACATCTGAAAATGCTTATCCAGACACACTGTATTCATCTTCCACAAATGGATGGATGGAGGAGCCACAATTTTATAATTGGCTCTGTACTTGCTTCATACCACATGTTAAAAAAGTTCGGGAACTGAAAAGTCTGCCCGATCAAGCAGCTGTTTTTATTTTTGATGGACATTCCAGCCACATTAGCTTGAGGATATGTTCCGAAGTTTTAAAAAATAATGTGACACTTATTCGCTTGCCAAGCCACTTGACTGATAAATTGCAACCGTTAGACAAATGTGTGTTTGGCCCTGTTAGAACGAGTTGGGACATCAGGCTTGTAGAGCATGGTAAATGCAACATGGGTCAGAAAACAGGTCGTTTGTCAAAGTCTATGTTTGTACAACTTTTGGGAGAAGTCTGGCAAACTACGATGACTTCAGGTAACATCATATCAGGGTTTCGAAGTACTGGAGTTTATCCTGTTGATGGCAAGAGATTTCCAGAACATTTATTTGATCCACTTGACCTAAGAAAATACAAGGAGAGGCAGCTTTTAGATGCATGTACTGTTCCATCTCACAGCTCAGAAAAAGAACCGTGCCAAAACAGTTCCCTATCAAATGAATCAAATTCCATTCATCCAGCTCCTACAATCTTGCAATCACCAGGTAATTTACTCCCAACCTGCCCTTCTCCCTCACAAGCTTCACTTTCCTATACAATACCTGCAGTGCCTTCAATATCGACAACCCTACCAAATTTGAATGCAAACCACTCGTCTGCAAATAGGCTTCCTTCTGCACATTCCAAAAATACCAGTCCCACACTGCATTCTGTCATCGAGGTTTTTGCTGAAACATTGAGACGACCTAGTACTCAAGAACCAGAAGATGCAGTACCAAAATCAAAAGCTCAGCTTGAAAGGAAGGTCACACCTCGACTGAAAATGATGAGGTATGGAGAAGTTCTGACAACAAAAGCTGTGATAGAGAGACTGGAAGTTGCTGAAACTGCCAAGATCAAGAAAAAGTCCACACAAGAAAGAGCTAAGAAACGTAAGGCAGCAATAGAAGCACATAGTAATAAAAATGAAACAGAGGATAAGTCAGAACAAATAACAAACAAAGTGAAGAACAGAAAGACATCCAAATTGAGGATTCAACACACAGCTTCGGATTCCTCTTCAGAAGATGAACCGTCCACTTTAGATGTGTCAACCAATTCCTTAAGTGATTTGGATGATGAGTTACCAGAAGTCGACTATTTAGCACCTACAAATGAAAATGTGATTCCAGGGAAGTATGTGCTCATCACACTTGTAGGAGGTGCCCGAAAATCAACACGTTACACATATGCCTGTTGTGTTCAGCAAGTAATCTCAAATGACGAATTTGAAGATGAAATTGTGGTTATGTCTTTAAAACGTGAAGGGTTATCATCAGAATTTTCTGTTGTTGAGAATGATGTGTTCACTATAAACAGAGACCAAATTGTTGGCATCTTACCAGAACCAAAACTGATAGAAAAAGACAGAAAAATTATTTATGTATTTCCTGGGTCTGTTTCTGTGTTTGAAAAACCATAGACCTACTTGTCACAAAGGAAATGTTTATAGTTTCATCAAGATTCATTCTTCATTTATAAGTAATAATTTCAGTTCTGTTTATGAAATTGCAATTCAATCTGAATAGAGCCGACTGATGGGGGATTATTTTTAGTAGGCCCTATCAAGAGTGTTTTAAATTGTTCCAAAGGGAAAAATATCAAGTGTGTGTATATTTGTGGTCTGTTTAAAAGTATGTAATTGCTGAGTTTTACTATTTGTATTGTGCACATAAAATAAGGCTAAGAATATTAATTTGGTTAGTCAACTCATCGCAACATTGTGCTCAAACTGGGGTAAAACCGACCACCTCAATTTCACCACTTGGAAGCTGTCACATTCTAAGCACAAGCACTGATGGTCGTTTTTACTTCTGTCAATGTCACATGCCACTATATGGAGACTAAAACAAGTGGTCGGGAATACCCCGGTTGTTGGTCGGAATTACCCCAAATTTTCAGATTTTGTCTTTTTCACTGGGGTAATTCCGACCACCAGTTTTCCACCACAAAAAATACACCTATGATCATAAAATCACATCAACCTATCCTTGAAAGACCAAAGAATACCCTCAGCTTGTATTCTGTCTGAAAATATTTTTTTACCCAATGTAGAAAAATATTTAATTTGTATTTTATAAAAATGGTTGGGATTACCCCATTCGACCCTATAACTTTGAGAAGTTATGCTTAAGAGAGCTTTTAAGTTAGTGCACATGTCTGTTGTAACCTAAAAACTGCGAGAAATTTTCTTGTCCGATTATCACTCATGTTTGCGTATTTAAACAGCGGAAGAATAAAAGCAAAGAGAAACTTGATGTGCACAGTGTTTTTGCTTCTAAGCGTACCCAACGCACGATTGTGATATTTTGGACACTGCAGTATGTAACAAATTTGGATTTTCAATCAATCAAGCAATGTAAGATTCTAAATGAGACATAAGTGTATGATGATCTAGTACAATATCCCATACTACTGGTGATCCCACCCCTCCCCCTATTTAGTTTAGGCAACCTTATATCAATGTTCTTTACAGTCCCAAATTACTTCACCTACCTATTTTCTGTTAGTTCTTCTTACTTTGCCGACTTTACAAAGTTGCCTGTTTTCATATTAAACTACTGTAGTCCCAGCTCCTTTGTAACCATTGTGCAATAATTCAGGTAACAGTTGTTGTAGGAAGTTTGTATAGATTTGGTTTGTAACAGTCAAAGCTCTGCTTCTCCTAAAGTAAACAAGCAAGCAAGGCATTTACGACGGAACACGAGACAAACTACTGTCGATGTGTTCCTACAAGCACTGTGAGCAATTCAATACTAGGAAATGTGCAGTGTTGCCAGATCTGTTTCAAAAGTAGGGTCGAACAAGCTTTCAGCTGGCAGTTTTTCGAAAGGTACGAGAGGTGGAGAGGTGGCCAGGAGAATGGGAGTTGACAGCTCTTTCAAAGTACGACTTTTAATTCAAGCCTTAGTTTCACTGTACTGATTTTGTAAGGGTGTACGCCGACTACTTACGTTACCCTGCCTAAGTTATCTCATCCGCTCTCCCTGTATGAATCACCTCCTTTTTTTAGGCCAAACTACCATCTTACATTTTCCTTCATCCCTTTATACTTCGACCAGTCTTTTCACATTCTCTGTCCTTCGGATCGCCATCTTAATTTGTTCATCACTGGCGTTGGCCACCTATAATTTCCTTCATATTTCCCATCCTGCCCCTGCGCCCTCCACTTGCTGTTCATTTTTGCACGGCACTCTACATCTGCCCTTGTACCTTCTGGTAAGGGAACTATTACACAACTGCTTGTTCCAGCAGTTGAGAGTATGGCTATGGTTTACAATGTGACATAGGGCTTTTACCTGGCTTTGTCTTCTAAAATACTGCATCGACGGTGCAACGTCAAAATGTTGTCGTCCAAGTTCATGAGAAGGGCTCGAGATAAACCTTCATGTATCCCCTTCAGCCAAGACGTATTTCACATGTCATAGATAGATTTTTGTTGCTGTGCTGTTTATTATGTGGTTACATTCATCGTCACAATATGGCTTTCTAAAGTCATTTTCTGCTGTTCACTTCCAATTTATTTGTCACATTTCCATGTAAAATTAAGTACATAATTGGTGATTTTTAACAACCACGGAATAAATTTAAAACTGGTTAGTGTTTGTTTTCGTTTTACAATATACGTATTTGGCTTGCTATTGTATTTTAAATAGTTGTAATTTTGTTTTGACTTGTATTTGTTAATACTGTACATGCATAATAGTTGGACCAACAGATAAATAACTGGTTGGACCAAAGATAACGAAGATACACAAGTCTTCAGTCTTGGCATCTGTTTGAAAACAGCAGCACTTCATATTGCATTTATGGGACAATAATCAAGATAGAAGCCAACAAGAATGTCTGGTTTTTGATGCGCCCTGCTTTACAACCGCGACAAGGGCTTACAACTCCCGAGGGCGGATAGGAAAATGGACTAATTGCCATTATTATTGGATTTCTAATACACGTGTTGTCTTGAAAGTACTTAAGGGCAGTCGTCTGAAGTGTGTGTTCTTTTCGTAGAGAAACGGAGTGAACACACGTGTATTAGTTTTGGTGTAAAACTTTTTCTTCAAATATGCTGCAGTGTGATTTTATGGTAACAAGGTGGGTCCCTTAAGCTTGAAAAATAAGTGTCACAATACTAGAGAAAGTGAGGGATCGTAGTTGAAGTCATGGCTAAACGTTTGCAGGCCTACTCTGTTTGAAAAAAATTCCTCTTTACATTTAAGTTTAGCAAATATTAATACTTAGAAAAACAACCAGATTATCCAGTTTCTGCACATCTGGTTGTCCATCATCAATTTCATAATCAACATTATCCCAACCACATTCTTGTTTTCAAACAGACGCAGCTCCTTAGGACGAAATCTAATATTTTATCGGCAGTAGCTATAATGATTAATAGGTAGCCTATGTGATAGTAATTATTTGTGTACGAGTAGCTTATTACTAACAGTTTCATATTTCCAAGTACATAAGTAGTAAACGTGCAGAACTTCGTAACTTAGCTGCGATCTGGCAACAGCGCGCACAATAAGCTCTGCATGGCACTCTAAGGTTGGGACACTCTATAGCAATGTTAAAATGACAACTTAATGTAGAATAGTGATGAAGTCTCAAG
The DNA here is from genome assembly GCA_003012365.1 of Medauroidea extradentata. Lineage (NCBI taxonomy): Eukaryota > Metazoa > Arthropoda > Insecta > Phasmatodea > Phasmatidae > Medauroidea > Medauroidea extradentata. The sequence goes on along the minus strand of PNEQ01114783.1, from coordinate 5,672 downwards.
ATAGTGTTTGTTGGAGATTTGTCCAGGAGTCGCGAGGAATATTACAGAAAAGGGCAGTATTTAAGGCAATTCGCAACACCCACCTTGGAATTTTATATTCATCATATACATCTCGACATGTTGTACCTCCGTTGCTTCTAAGTGTCCGTATTTGCACTCGACGTGTCACCTGTGAACATGTCAGCCCTCGACATGTTCAACAACTTTCCTAAATAATATGACTGGTTGACATGCGTGATATGTCAATCTCGATTTTAACATGTCGTGTCACACAGCCCTAGTCCTATCCTAGCTGTGTGCAGGGACACAATAATTCTGTAATTATACTCTGGTTAGCCAGAGAAAGTAAACTACTTTCATTTTTGAGTATGTAGGTAGTTCCAACAGAATTTCCCAAGTTAATATGTACAACTGTTAGTATTTTCAACTGTTCTTACGTTATTGTCAGATTTAATAATTACTTTGTGTTATGCATTAGTAGACCATGTGCCAATTGTTACGTATGTATAAAGTATTCATTAGCTTTGAATTTGTTCTGCGAAAAGTATTTTTGTCTCATATTCTGTTATAAATATTAACTTTTTCAAATCTGAAAAAGTTTTAGCGTGTTTCGCAGATTACTTACAATTGGTGAATAGTTTACTGATGCACAACACCATCCAATTGTTCTTTGGCGTTTCGCGTTCCTCTGAGCATTTGCCACAAATGTAAGAAATTACTGATATTTTTAGTAGTTTAACTGGAAATATCTTTTCATCTTGTTTGTAAGAAAACCGTGGAACTTGTCACACAGTTAGAATGGTTTATTTAACTTTTTGTTACAGATTATGCTGGTGGTGATAATGACGACAGTGGATTTGTATTGGAACATTTTTGGAAGAAATTGGGTGAGTCATTTATGATATTGTTTATTATATTCGTAACCATATACTTGTACTGAAAATCACTACAATTCCCGTGTTCATTTGAATGACTCTAAGCCATGCAGGTTCAGATAATGTTCAGACTTTGTAAGAAGTTACTGTCGGGTGTAGAATGGAAAGAAACATTTTGGCACGTGATTGCAGCCAGATGTGTTTTATTTTATTAGGTTTGTTTACGTCCCCTGGTTATATGTCGTTAGGCTTAGTAAGGGATGGCTTACAAACCATCTAAACCTTAATAAATGACACAAACATCCATGCTTGTTGTAGGATTTGAACCCAGCACCTCTCGCACTATAGAATGGTATGCTACTGACCATGCTATGAAGGCCGGCTGCAGCCAGATGTATTGGGGCACTTCATCATTGTATACTTTTGCAGAAACAGAAACTTTTAAACTTTTAAAAAAAAATCAGTAAAATGATATTTTATATTTACTGATGAAAAGCAATGTAAAGTACAATGATAGGGAGAAGGTAAATAAAACTGATTTATAGTAGACTTTTTCAAATAGGCCTACAAAAACCAGGATATTCAACTTTGTTACTTAGAGCGGGCTTTTTTGTTTGACTGAAACACATTATATGAATATGTTCTTTCATCATGTGTTCAAGTAGGAAAGTTGGGTGGGTAAGGTTGGCAACAAGAGAGAAAGGTTTATGGTAAGGGTCTTAGCATTACCTCTATGGCTGTGGTTGTTACAATATTGTTACAAGTTTAGCAAAAAAAAACTTTATATGTGGGCAATTCTCGGAGCTCTTCGGGATAGAGGTCTTATAATTAGAGATAAAAGAGTTGAATTAAGTTATTTATTTACTAGTTCAGAAAGTTTACAAAAATACACAAAACCGCAATCAACTATAACTTTCACAATAGCCTACCCTTAATTATGCACACAATTACTACTGTGCCACAGAAACGTTAATTAACTTTGAGAATTAAAGTACAAGAATATTTATCATTAATCAAAGACTACAAGTCACAATAAAAATAGTCATACGTCCAGTCAACAGTCTCTCAAATAGTGACAGTGTACAACCGCAATAGTCCGCAGAGGTGATGAATCTCCGTGTACTGCGCAGCACCCCTAGTGCACTGCTGTCTTCACTCTTGAAGTCTTATGTTCGACTCCTGTCGCGCACCTCCTATTCACCCGTCAGCCCGCCGCAGCTGTCCTCTTGTTTCGTCCAACACTGCTCCGAAGGTAGCCGCCTGCCGCCTCACAGTAGACACTGACGTCACCAAGATGTCTTCACCAGTCTCTCTCCACATGCATAGCACCTTCCTCTAGCACGACCAATAGCGAACTTCCCTCAAATCTATTGATTCAGGGTTTATATACTCGGCAAAACAGTTGGGGAGTCACCACATTTCCTGGGTCTAAAAATAGATATTTCATCATGTTTTGGACGTGACTTTGAGTCTCGTACGCCAATTCCTATGATGTATCTAGTCAGGATTCCCACTACGTGACAGCCTGGCTTGTGAGTCATAGGCCAGGCCTCAAGGTGTTTCGACACAAGCCCCAGCCAGCCTGCCCTCAGAATTACAGCATGCAACAATCTGTATAAGTTAAGCTGTAACTGTGTGATTGTTGTCAGTATTGTAAATGGAGCGAGGGGAGTTATAGCTCTGTACATGGTGCAAGATGTGGGGTTGAAGGTTGAGAGGAATATTTAAAAGCGCAGGATGTATTCCCACTGGTAAAAAAGAAGAAAGAAGTAGACAGTATGGGAATCAATGTGCATGCTTTCTCTGCCTGCCAGTTTTCATTTGAATAAACTAGACAAATGGTGTACAGTCAAATCCCAATTACCCGCACTAATGGAGGGTCCAATGCCTCGGAAAATACAATATCACGGATAGTCCACTTTTACGCTTTCTTATATTTCGGTAGAAAGAAAAAAGATAAAGTTCATTCCTGCAATAAGGCAGCAATTTAATACAGTAGATTCTCGATTATTCTCACTAATTATTACTGTGTATGCACTAATAATCTAAAAACAAATGTAATAAAATAATTACAGATATCTTATATTTATCCAAGATAAAAATCGCGTTAATCCATTAATGTGCGACACGCGGGATAATCTCGTTAATCCACTCGTACGTATAACTAATTATTTTGCCTGCTAGAAGAGACTTAAATCTTCAAGCCTTTCAAATTACAGTTGCGGGAATAACACTTTGGTGATCATTATACTAGTAAACACAGTGTCTATTATTAAATAACCAAACATTTATATTTTTTATCAACTTTCTTTCAAGTATTTTGTGGATAATCCATAAATTGGATAGTGGGAAGTCTACTGTACTTGGATATAAAATTTGAAAGGTATCGGTTGGTGAGCGGGTTGTCACAGAAAAGTGAAGAAGTGCAGGTTAGTACACTATGTAATGGGACCAGAAGCTGAAGGAATAATACACATTCCAACTTTCCGAATGGTTTCAAAGTCATACAAGGTGGGCGAGAAATGACTGGAATTATATTTCATTGCATCGAGAAATGTGATCTATGAACAGGCTAAATTTAACCATCGCTCACAGACGAGTCTATGGATGAGTTTGTAACTGCCTTACACACACTGGCGGAGCACTGCGAATACAAAACATTGTCTGATGAATTGGTGCGTGATAAGACTTGTAGTAGGAATCCAAGACAAAAATTGTCAGAAATGTTACAGCATGGTGCAATCCTAACCTTGGAAAGTGCGGTTATGAAGGCGAGACAGTCGGAGGCAGTTAAGAAACGTCAGTCAGTAGTACAAATATCAGCTAGGGAAGCAATGGTAGAGGAAAATATCTATAGAATTAGTGGTAATACCAGCAAATTGAGCAATAACCAACAGAGTAAACAATTTTATCGAAATGCAAGAAAATAGTCAAAACTTCCAAGAGACCAGAGAATGTTATAGATGTGGATGGGCTTTTGATATATAACATAGTTACCGCCATCTTTATACATATCCAAACAACCACGGCCATAGAGGTAACGCTATAGAGCACTACTATACACATCTTTCTCCTGTTGGCCAACTTTACCTACCTAACTTTCCTATATGCATAGGGATAGATGCCCTGCAATTAACAAGAGATGCCGAAACTGCAGCAGAATAGGACACTTTGTGAGGGTATGTAAAACAAGGAACAAACCAAGGCATATTTTGGAAATTCATAGGTCGAGATAACTCGCAGGATGGTTTATTTCTAGCTACTGTAATTATTAAAGAGAAATTAAGCCCGCCCTGGAGGGCAAGGGTGAAAATAGAGAAACAAGAAGTTGTGTTTAAAATCGACCCAGCAACAGATGTTACTGTTATACCAGAAACGGTTGGCAGGCTCGAGAAAATTGTACGATAGGACAAGAGAAATAAACTGGAAGTGGTAGGCGCAAGTAGTACATGGCTAGAGATTCTAGGTAAACTAGAAACTACTCTAGCTTGGTGAGGAATCAGTGTTCCACAAGAGGTTTATGTTGTGAAGAACCAATAGTAGGGCGGCCAGCAGTGGAGTCTTTGGAGATCCTGAAATGGATACAAGAAATAGGTTATATAGGCCTACAGGAAAGCAACCCAAGAATAAAATACCCAAAACTTTTTCAAAGTATGGAGTTAATGAAAGTCCCATACCAGATTAAGCCGAGTGATGCACAACCTGTTAGAATATTGTTGCGAGCCGCGACTATCTGACTGAGCAGTGAAAGAGGATGCAATCTTTGAAAGAACTGTGCTATGGGAGTGCATGACTAGATTCAGTTTCACTGCAAATTGAAAGACTGTCAAAGAAAACTAAACAAATAAAAGAAAACATAATATAAGCAGAGTATGCTTTAGTCAGCAAGATACATACACAACATGAAATTCCAAAATGGAATGGGATCAAATAAAAAACAAGGAACAAACAGATAATAAATAAAATAAAAACCAAGTAACATGTGACACAACAATGAGAGGAAACAAACAGTAGATATCAGACACGAACAGAAAAATAACAAATGACACAACAAATAGACGAGACAAAACGCAACAGATATCAGACACGTACAGAAAAGACAATCGACACAATGAAGAGACGAAAAAAAACACAGTAGTTATCCAGACAGACAGTGTTACGACGTTTCGAGAACTGGAATCTGTTCCCGTCATCAGGTAGACACACAGGGTTCAGGAACACGAGTGTGACCGATGAGGAGACTGGAAAAACCATGGGTTTATATAGGGTAAGCCCACTTATCGTGCTCAGCCAATGGGAGACAAGCTGTCTCCTGATTGGTCGCGCAGCATAGATTGACTCTGATTGGTTGTGTTGGGTTGAGTGTGTGTTTTTGTTTTGTGCTGTAAAGTTGTTTCTTTCTTAATCAATGGGATCCACATATTTTTTAGTTCAGTACTCCGTTGACTGAAAATATTACTATTGCTAATAATAAAGGCTGATTCTTTGATTTTTCTCTTAATTTTGTCAGTTTCCTGTGTAAGTAGTTTCGAGTCTTCCCAAAGAATTTTTGGCTATTTTTCTACGCATGTTTGGCCAATCTAGATTTTTGGGTTTCACCTTTCTTGCAATTGTTTTTATGTTCTTTGATACGTGTTGAAAGAGCTCTGCCAGTTTCTCCAATATACATATGACCACATTCGCAGGGTATCTGATATACACAGTTGTGAGTTTGTAATTTTTCAGTGGCTGGTTTTACCCTGGTGACCATACTTTTGATAGTGTATTTGGATCGGAATGCTGTTTGAAGTCCGTATT
>PNEQ01114782.1:0-17408 GCA_003012365.1 Medauroidea extradentata | reverse complement strand
AATGTTCTATATGTTATTCTGCAATTTCTATTAACTCTGTGGGTTATTCTGTATACAATGTTCTATATCCTATTCTACAATTTCTATTTACTCTGTGGGTTATTCTCTATACAATGCTCTATATTCTATTCTACAATTTCTATTTACTCTGTGGGTTATTCTGTATACAATGTTCTATATTCTATTCTACAATTTCTATTTACTCTGTGGGTTATTCTGTATACAATGCTCTATATTCTATTCTACAATTTCTATATACTCTGTGGGTTATTCTGTATACAATGCTCTATATTCTATTCTACAATTTCTATTTACTCTGTGGGTTATTCTGTATACAATGCTCTATATTCTATTCTACAATTTCTATATACTCTGTGGGTTATTCTGTATACAATGTTCTACATGTTATTCTACAATTTCTATTAACTCTGTGGGTTATTCTGTATACAATGTTCTATATGTTATTCCGCAATTTCTATTTACTCTGTGGTGTTATTCTGTATACAATGTTCTATATGTTATTCTACAATTTCTATTAACTCTGTGGGTTATTCTGTATACAATGTTCTATATTCTATTCTACAATTTCTATATACTCTGTGGGTTATTCTGTATACAATGCTCTATATTCTATTCTACAATTTCTATATACTCTGTGGGTTATTCTGTATACAATGCTCTATATTCTATTCTACAATTTCTATATACTCTGTGGGTTATTCTGTATACAATGTTCTACATGTTATTCTACAATTTCTATTAACTCTGTGGGTTATTCTGTATACAATGTTCTATATGTTATTCCGCAATTTCTATTTACTCTGTGGGTTATTCTGTATACAATGTTCTATATGTTATTCTACAATTTCTATATACTCTGGGGGTTATTCTGTATACAATGTTCTATATCCTATTCTAGCTGGCCTCTATCACACAATGTAGATGGGGGGGGGGGTGGCTGACGTAACGCTGCTTCACTTTATTGCCACTTCATGTCGGAATCATAATGGCGTGACAGAAGCGACGCGAAGGTCACGATGCTACACTGAATATTCTTGTTATTGATAACACTAAGTTCGTTGCCGCCCGATAAATACTAAAAAATATGATGCCATGTACAAATTTCACTGCCGCTACGACTAACGTCTAGTACGATAACCGCAGAAGTTTAAAGTATTTCAGTTTTATTTTCGTTTACTTATAATATATTTTTAATATCTACTAGCACTCCGAAATGTGAAAATAAATACACAATTATAAGTTTTCTTAAAAGGTTGTGATTTGCTCACGATAACCAACTAAAATCCTAAATTTTCCTTAAAATAAATCGATGCCATTTACTATACAAACTCAACAGTTTGAAAGCGAGATTAATTTCCAACTAGATTAATATCGATATAATATTTATTCGGAATTTGCGTCGCGTAGGCCATTTTTGTCGTGCTGACGTCACAGAAACATCGGTGTCGATTGGCGGACATATTTTGTTTTTCTTCTCGCGGTAGTCGTGTTCGTTCTGTCGCGCTATTGTGATTCCGGCATCACTGAAGTCTAGAAGCGAGGGTATTCAAACAACCATGTATATAATAAGGGAAATAAATTATGCAATAAATTATGTAATATACGATAGTCCTTAAACATGTTTCTTTTTATAGAGTTAACCATCTCATTGGAGCCCGCTTACGTGTACATTTTACTGGGTTGAGTGAGTTACAAACACGCGTTTATTTTCAAAACAATTATAGGTGCTCGTCATGTAGCTACACACGAAAAGAAAACTAGTTTCATATAATAACTTTCCGAGAACGTACTTTTAAAACAGTACGTGTATGGTAAATACTATTTTCGAGTCATTCTAAATGGCTACGAACTGCGTTACGGATGCTTGTCGCTGCAAAATGGTCGGATATATTCGAGCGCTATTGTGAAGTTATAAATTTCTTTGACCAAATGAAAAACTCAGCAAATAAGACAAATATGCATATTTATTTTTAGTTTTTTTTTTTTCACAAACCTGACTTAGTTACCACATTTCCGTCCTGCTCTTTACGTTGAAAATTGCACGAAAATATTTTTATTATGTGACTATTATAAAAGAAGAAAACAGAATAATATGCCCAGAAGACGTTGCCATAAAGAAACTTCCTAAATAAGCTCTAGTGACTTAGGTTGTTTTAAACGGAATTAAAAATATGACGCAAGTTTAAATTATAAGAAACCATCATACAGGACAGTGCTTAGACAGTCCAGCAATTCTGTAAGAGAGTGAAGGTTTTTTAAATATATTTATGTTCTTCTATAACATTAATACGTCCTTAAGTCTTAACTCTCGCTGTTCGTACTTTTTTTAATTGTGTAAGTAAATAATACAGATATACTTGTCATACCGATCTTGCCAATTCATACCAATACTGATCACTTAAGTAATTTATGTTAATGAGCGAACTGAAGTAAATATACTTGCATAAGGAGATAATTTTAGCACCCGCGATACATTTGCAAGGGAAAAATAAATTTAAAGCAAAATATTTATTTTTAATTAATAACAACATCTTACATCAGAAAGACTTTATATATATATATTTTTTTTTTTTTTTAGAATTCGTCCTTCTGTGCACTATTCGTGTCATAAGAACTGTAATAAATAAGAGAGAAAAAAAATTATGCTCAGAAAACACTCAAAACTAGCCCGAAAATGTTGGGGAAATTAAGAAAATCCTTTTACTGGCCAAAATTCCTATTTGCCTTTTACCGACATGCTATAAGTTTAACTCGCGTCCAAGATTCCATATTCTACCAAAGTACGTTTTGGCAAATGCCTTTTCAAGAAATCTGCATTTTCAAAACTGCACCCTCGTACAGCTAATTGTTTTATTTCCTATCACTGCATTTTGTGTGACGTCATGGCTGAGCAGCCAATCAGTGAGTAATGTGACTAACTTAAAAAAAATATAAAGGTTTGGAACAAATATAGAGACGTATTATTTTAGTGTTCAATGTGTTATTTAGATTAGAGCCATGACTTAGGTATAGAATGCATTGCTTTTATTCGTAAACCAATGTTCTATTCGTAATTAGTACGATATATAATTTTTTACTTTGCAAGAAGTATAATCTCACATTTTCATTAATACAAAATTAAATCGTTTATATTACGGTTTGACGTCTTTAACTTTTAATATGTTACAAAAGTTTAATCGCAGAAGCTTCGCATATCCAAATTCTTCACATACAACTGCAGAGAACGGTTATTTTTTATTCTATATATGCACAAATGTGTGGATACAGAACAATGCTAGGAAACATTATTAAAATATTAAATAACCTTGCCTTTTACGTTTATAGCACCTCCCACGTGTAGGTATTATTATGCGAAACCTTTCTTAAATAAATTTTAATATATAATTAGATTATCTTGCCTGTTACAAATTCTCCGACATTGCATATCGTTTTCGACGCATCAAAATACTGCAAGTGAAAATGTTAAGAGGGAACCTCAGAGACGCAGCCTTGTTTCAACAACCAATGAAACAGACCAATATCTCCATCGTAACTGACATTCCACCACCTACTCGGTAAGCTGATTTATTTCGACACTTCGGGTCCAAATTCTGCTATCGAATGTTCAAAAATAGCCTTATTTTATTCCGATATCGGAATTACACATTTCCTCTAACAAAATCGTTTCGAAAGTTTCAGAAATAGCGAAATAATTTCAACAGTTTCAAAAATTAGGCCCCAGAGGTGTAATTTCGTGCTGGTGACGTTTTGAAACAACAGAAACGCTTGTGTATGCGTGTGTGTGTGTGTATATATATATATATATATATATATATATACATATATATATAAATATATATATATACACACACACACATAATTTTCATCGCGAAAATGCATCCGCAAGTTGAAGTTCTACTTCGTTGAATTACAAATTCTACCTCTGTTTACTAAAAAGAGCAAAATCAAAAGGTTTGTTAATTATTACCATGTGTAACTAAATAAACTAAAATATTTAGCTTTTTAGTTAAGTTATGTACAAAAACAAGATATTATGGATATTAATGTTAAAAAGGCCCCCTTGATATTCTCACGGCAAAGTGTATTGCTGAGTATTTATCTGATAATAATTTACTGTCGCCACGAATACTAAATTCGTCAAAAAATGCACACACACTCAAATTTACCACTAATGCATGCAAATATACACACAAACAAACATAAATAAATGTATCCATACAATCATTTAAAAACATTTTAAAATATCAGGGCTTAGTAGATGAAATTAATTGTGTTGCACACGTTCTATATTTCTGTATAGCGTACCCTGTAAAAAAAACCTTCCTAAATGACAACGTTAATATTTTTAATCATACACACAATACGCCTTAATCGTTGGGTCTCAGTCTGAAATTTAAACAATATTGCAGCTATTACTATCAGTAAGAAATGTTATTTCAGAATTATTTGTTTCTAAAAAAATGTTTAGAAATGTTACCTTAGATTTATAGACGCAATTTAGCCATATGTACGTGTTTATTCATCGATATATCACTGGCATAGGATCACAAATAATTCCTTCCAGTTAGATACTAAGTATTTTCATGAAAGTTAGAAAATTACGTTTACCGTGGCAAAAAAAGCTATGCACTTAATAATGTGTCTGCAGGAATTTACTATTTAACATTAACAGTTTGGTGCTTGTACGACAGATTGAACTCAAACTTTGTAATACTCAATAAAAACACGAGACTAGAATGATTAACTGTTCAGGTATCTTAATGTCTCCGATATAGCAAACATTTTTTTTTTGCAGAACTTTAACCGGGAACAAGGGGTGGTTGTTACAGAAACGTGTAGTTATTTAAAGGTCAGGTTGTTTTAGCGGACGGCGCGTGACAAAGCTGCAGGCAAGCTAATATTAACTCAACCCGTGTGACGTCATTTAAGCACGCCATATCGAAATGAGCGCGCACAGATTACACTATCACCTTTATAACTCTAGCAGCACGAATTCGTCTAAACTGTCTACGTTTTCTGTTGGTGTACTTTAAAAAGAATTTCTTATGCACAGTAGATAACCAGTTACCAGAAATGTGTGCATATTATCTACACAGAACTGTTACATTTTGTTATAAAAACTAATTACCCGTGTGTGTATGAATGTGTATTATATATATATATATATATATCGTAACAGTGTAAAGGTCATATAACATTTATATCACGTCTTGATAAATGTTAGGTTGCTATTGAATCTAAATGATTGATATTGTGGGTTTGAGCTACAAAATAACGTAGTTAAAATTATATTTTTCACACAATTATGTGTTATAGACATTCGGTATTTCACTTATGATACTACAAAAAATGTTAACACTAAGTTTCAAAAGAATTGTTGGCAAAATATATAAAAAAATTATATAGTAAAATTATTTAAATATTTTTAATGTTAATTTTTACACTCTAGTCTTTGTAAACGTCGTTCCAGTAGATGAATTTTGTAATAAATGAAAGGTATAAACCACGAATAAGAGCTTACATTAAATAGAAAATTAACTAAAATAATTATTCAGATCACGAAACTGGCGAAATAAACGCAGCGTTCTGAATCAGCAAACCCAATCAGCGTTTCAGTATTCCAGTTGATATATTCAAACATACGCGCAGTTAGACACATTTATTAAAACTGCGACAAAGCTGAGACACAACTTTTTTTTTTTGTTTTTGTTTTGTTTTCAAACTGCAACACGCACGCTGAGACAGTTTCAAACTGTCAACGCATTGAAACGTCTACTCTTGCTTTCACTCAGCGCGTCCTCAACAGCAATGTCGTTGCTACGCTATCTGGCTCTCGTGGAATTTATAACACACTCCATTGTGCGTCGATCTATTGCGAAATTCTAGTTTCCGCATCACATGTTGCTCGTTCAGGTGTGAAACGAAACGTGAATGTCACTTGATATGTTTCCGTTCACTTCTACGTACAGCCGTATCAGAGGTTTGTTTTTAAACAGCCTTCTCTAGCATTGACGAACTCTGCTTTAGACTCAAGGAACACAACGTATCTTTTATTCAATGCGCTTCCCTCAGAATTAGTAAAGTCTTGATATTATTTCACTAATAATAATCCCACTATTGTAATATTTGTTGCCTATTATTGGTCTGCAGACAGCTACGTTGTGCCCAACGCACATCAACCAATTACGCGTGTTGCAAGAAACTGCAGTGTTTTCAAGGTTATATTGGCACAAAACACTTTCGCGATATACTATCATCCCTAATGATGTTTTATCGCGGGAAAATTGGACTGTATGCGGGACTGCAATGCACGTTCAGCTTATGCTGTCGTTTGCTTGTGCGTAAAGCTGTTGCCGTATTTGACTAACCCAATAAAAATCCTACTATTGCAATATTTGATGCCTATTATATGTCTGCAAACAGCTACGTTGTGTCAGACGTAAATCATCCAATCACTAGGAACCGAAAAAATTTCGCGTTTTCAATGACCTGCATGTTGGAATCAAATATCCTATACATATTCAAGCCCTGACCATTTCTTCACAAGCTGCTTCTCGGTGGAACAGAAGACAATGGACGAATAGGCGGGACTTGAGTACGCATAGGACCATGGATTCTAGCCTGCAGGTCACTGAATTAGCGAAATTTTCCTGTCCCTACGAATCATACATGTCGCAAGAAAACACAGAATTTTCAAGGGTATGTTGGCACAAGAAATGTTTGCGATATACCATCATTGGAGATGACGGTTAGAGGTACGTCAATTTCGCAATTACATCCCAGGTCAGGTTGAACGCCAAAAATGTATAATGAGATTTTTAAATGTTTGTTGTTGGAGTTTACAATTAGAATTTATTGGTTTGTGGATATACGCCATCGCTCTTTTTTTTTCATGTTGGGAATCTGGTTCTATATTTGTGTCTGTCTTCTGTGTCTGGGTGTTGTTGTCACGATATTTGACTGAATTCTATCTCCAGAATTCTGTGTTGTCTATAGTAACAATTAAAAAAATTACAAATCCACTGGGATTGCTTTTTTATATTTTGTGTGCGTTATATATATATATATATATATATATATATATATATATATATATATATATATATATATATCTTGTTCGTTTCTTCGTTATTTGTCATTCGACACAGGTTTGATCAGCAAAAACATGAGCAATGGCGTACGCTTTCAGTTTCCGGTAGTAAATGTCACAAGCGGATATTTCAATGGACATTTAATTGTTATTTATAAACCTCAGAGCGGAACTTTTTCGTTTAATACCACTGATATAACTAAACTACATTCCTCGGTTACTTTTTTAAAATGTGCAAAGAATGTGTATTGCTACATTGTTCAAGACTTTTATGCAATTATGGTAAGTGAATAGAGTATTTTAAACGTACATATAGACAACAAAATAAGTAATAAAAACGTAAAAAATGTACGATTGCAAATCTCATTCGAGAAAACTGAATTCTTTTGTTCAAAGACAGAAATTGCGAACTTGAAAACCAAAAACGACGAACAGATTCCCATACTTTAAATATCTCGGAGAATTCGTCGAAGAACAGGCCTTGAAAAAATCTCACCGCAAATTCGAGTCCATAAAATCAAAAAAGCTTTATGGGTTGGTTCAAAACTTCAGCAATAAGAAATTCATTTCAAGACACATCAAAATTCTACACCGCAACACAGTCGTAAAACGAGACACTAATGTTCGATACAAGACGCGAACGCGAAGAAATCAAAAAATAAGAGAGAAGAATCATTAGAAATAATCTAGGACCAAGATACTCTGACGGTGGTTATCTAAAATTGATCAAAACAGTAGGAAGGTTCTCAAACATCGAGATGGACATTTAAAAGGCGAATTAAATTCTTCGGTCATCCTAACAGATTACCAGAATATCGATTGACAACAAAAAACAATGGATTGGGTAACCTCGTTTAAAAACTCAGCCCTTCAGCTGAATGAAATTTGAAAGGACCTTGTAAGCGGAAACATAAGATCAACCGACATCCTAGAAAAAGACACATTCAGATATAAAGTAGACAAATGGTAAGTTATACCAGAGCAGCCAAGACAAAAACCATACAGGCCAAAGTTGTCAGAATAATGTAAACAAGTTTTCTCGGAAATAATGAAAGCCTATTGGAGGTAAGGTAAGTGGTCTTTACGTCTCGTCTACAGCGAGGTCATTAGAGACTGTAACACGCGATTTGATACAATGACAGGAGCTGGGAGAGGAATCGGCCATGGCCTTTGTTAAGGGCTTGGGCCCTAGTTTGTCGGCTTTCGAGAGAATTGTTTTTTTTTTATCCTATACGAGAGTCAATATCGTAAAATTGCTTCGTAACGTTTTTGCAAATTGATTTTACTATGCAATGTAATTTTTTGAGACAAACTGTATGATGAGTATAGCTAATTTATAAATTAAAAGGAAATTTCGTTAATTAACTAATTAGCAACTATTTTGCAGTCTTCTAACCCGACAAAATTAGAGTATGCAGTTTAAATTAGTCAGAACAAAGTTACGAAGCGATTTTACTTTATCGGCCCCCATTTATGTTTTAAAAAATAATTGACATTAAATGCGAAGAAACTTGGGTCCATCCCATCATTCGCCTGGAGTGATGTCGGGAAACCACGAATAACCGAAATCAGGATGGCCGGAACCGGGGATCGAAGCCGGGTCCTCCTGAATGCAAGTGCAAAGTGTTACCGTTGTGCCTATTGGATGAACAAGAAGAACCCCAAGAAAATTTGAATGTATCATATACTTAACGTCTTCCATTTAATGGGAGTGTTCGCCAATAAAAACAACATAAACGTAACCACTGAACTTAACTAACGTGTACTAACATCACAATCGTCCACTACTTTAATCATATTCTGATCTAGAACCCTTGACCCAAAAATAATGCCACGATAATTTCGTCTATGTAAATTTTGTTGCTTATTTCTAGTAAGCTAATTCGTTAAAAAAAACTCTGATCTTCATCAAGTGGCTGAAATTTTTACAAAAATAAATAAGACTCTCACGTAAGGAAGAAAATTGGCAAAAAAAGTTTTGTTAATTACCACGAACATAATTAAATATCGTGAGCAATGAAGCAAAAACTGTTGTAGGTTTTAAAGGCGAGTTAAAGACAAAGTTGTCATAAAAGAGTTTTCCTGCAGACAGTATTAGGAACTTTAAAAAATAAATAAACGCCTGCGCCTTGAGAAAGGCAGAAAGAAAGTAAGACGATAATTTTCATCCAAAGTTGGTCGGCCGGAATAAAAGAAAAGCGACTGAAGAGTAATTTCTTTCTTTTTTATTATTATTATCATTACTGTTTCCTTCTTAACCGGTGCAGAATAAACACGAGCATGCTGGGATGTTCTTTATTGGCAAACTCTCTCCTCCAGTAGCTCGCGAATGGTTGTGAACTGCGTAATAGGCCGGGAGGTAGTGTGACGCGGAGGGGTTGGGGTGGTCGTGAGAAGGGATGAAGGGGAGAAAGATTTAAAGCCGGCTCCTTGTGTCGTATGCGGCCCGCCGGGCGGACAAGTCGAATTGGCTGCCTACCCACGCAGGATATTGCAATTCGCAGCTAACCTCTTGTCCCCGGACAGTCGGTTCCTGAGACAAAGGGAGGCGTAACGCGTGTGAATACTGAACGCCTCCATCTGTATTCCACGTCATATATCATAGAATATGTCTGCATTGTCAAATTATTCACGTATGCACAGCTAAAAATATGTTCTTTAACAAATATTAAATAACTGAGAACAAAATATGCTTACCGCTCCTACTTTAACTTACTTAAACTCATATGTTTTCCCGAAATCGCTCCAGACGAATTCTGGGGTGATTCCTTAACAAAGGCCATGGCAGATTCCTCTCCCATTTTCTGTCATTGTACCAAGTTGTGTTTCTAATTACCTCGCTGTCGACGAGACGTAAAGCCCACCTACCTTCCCTTACCTACTTAACATTTTTATAAGACTAGTATTGAAACTCACTGCCTCAATTGGTAGGTCATTCAAACTTAGTTTGTAGATGTACAGTGGTTTGAACACGAGCATATTAACACACATCTTTACATAATTAATTTTATAAGCGTTCTTTGGGCAAAGGGTCAGCCACAATGCTTAAGAGTTCCAGTTCAGGTATGTACATGCCATTAAACTCTAAGCACAGCTTATAGTAGCAACTAATGTAATTTATTAAGCACAAAAATTTTAAGGTTTCCACATCATAACATAGGTCTGTAAAAAGTTAAATACGCTGTTATACCGGAGATCTGCATACATTGGGTTTGTATATTTGGGAACATAGCAGTCTGAAAGTTCGTTATTAGGGAAGGTTTGATACCAAAGTTAAAATTTTCCATTTTTTCCTTCCTGAAACGTTTAAATTGTTTTCTTTACCATAAATAATACGCATGTATTGCTAAATAAATACGATAATTTTATGTAATAAATAATGCGTTACGTGTACCACTACTGAATTTCAGGGTTCATATTTGAGTGAAAACTTACTTTTTACCAAATTTTAAGAAAATTTACTTGTTTCATTATGGCATCAGACCCTCAAGTTGTGTTAAAGAGTTTCAGAATAGTGTTTGTAATGTGTGTCTTATGCCCGTTTGCACCAACATTGGGTTCGGTTCGAGATCGAATGAACTTCGTTTGGAACCAAGATGGAATATGACCTCGGTTCCACTGTGTAGTGTTGCACCAACACAATTGTACAAATCTCGATCTCAGATTCTTCTGTCTTAGTTCGGAACTGGGATATTGATAGTTAATTTGAAACAAATTCTGCTATATTGGTCCGTATTTGTGACGTCATAAGTGACATTTGTTTTCGTGTGAATAGTTTTGATTATTGCGTGTTTATCTACGAACTTTAGTGTTTACCTTTTATAAATTTCAGCACTGAATTTTTTTAACACAGAAATTTTTAAATGATACTGAAATATGGAGGAAATATCGCCGAGCAGCACAAAACTAAATGTTTATTCCGAAAAGGAAAAGACATTGCTTATAGATCTTGTTGAAAGTAATATGCATATCCTAGAATGCGAACAAAAAAATTGCTGTAATTTCGCTCTGGAGTAGTTGGGTCCAGTAAAGGTGTATGTATAAATAGGACTTACAAGCATGACCATTGTCATCCAGCAGTACACCTATGGAATATTTCCATTTTCAAGCTGAGCATACACATCACTTTGGTTAAATATTGTACTATAATGGGTCAATACAGGCCATCTTGCAACAACATTTGTAAATATGAGTTCAGAATTACAAATACATTAAACATTTATGGATAAAACTGCTTCCTATTTCTAAATAACTCTGCATTATCCCCTCCAGGATACTGTATGGGAATGTGTGTGCAGTCAATGCAGCCTATACCCCTGGATAACCTGCAACATGATGAAACTTTTGCATAGTTCCCCTTCTTTCAGTAAAATTTCCTGGCATTTTTATTAGGTTATGGCCCAGCATTACACATATGTGTGTAACCCTCTTGACTATTCTTAAGACGGTGGATATGTGGACACCAATCAAATCACCACACACCATAAAAATGCCCCTGTTGCATAAAATCTCAAAGTTAAAAGTAACTGATTAAGGACTGTTACAGGCTTGTTGCGGCCAGAATAAACTGGCAAATGTGTATCGACCAGGTCCAAAATTTGCACAACCGCATTCTTCGACAAACATAACCTACATAAAAATTCTTTGTCGTCAAATTATTCCATATGATTGGTCCTAGGTTTAAAGATCCTTGGTCTAGGCCTTACAACAGTCATGTCTAGTGATTCGTCAACAACATTATTCTCACCTTCAGGTTCAGAGTCGGATGAAAGCATTTTTGTTATAAAGTGTAATCTAGTTTTAAAAAATTATCAATCTTATTCGTAGAGATGGGAAAATTTCGCGAATTCATTGACCTGCATGTTAGAATCAAATATCCTATGAATACTCAAGTCCCGACCATTTGTCCACTAGCTGCTACTCAGTGGAACAGCAGACAATGAACGAATAGACAGGGCTTGAGTATGCATAGCATATTTGATTCTAACATGCAGGTCATTGAATTTGCGAAATTTCACCATTTCTACTTATTCGCCGATAAAAAGATTTCCCAACAAACAAATTCACGGTTTGACTTTATTTATGCATTTACCTATTAATTAATTCTCGATATAAATGTATTGATTGAACTATCATAATATAGTGGTTACGATTCGGCTACTTGTAAATAAAAACATATGTATCCAAGATCCAGAGATTTCGAACCGCCACAATCGGCAGTTCAAAATGAAGTTCCAGTCGATCTCGGTCTAAACACTAAACTCGAATGGTGCAACAGTAAAATGTCTCGATGCAAGATCGTTCCAAATCTCGATCTGGGGTTGAACCTCAAACTAGAATGGTGCAACCGAGCATTAAATGTGACATCCTGTTATCTCCAAAAGTGTGCTTCTTTCCTATACTGCCACTACATACGAGTGTTTAATAGTTTACTAAAACGTGTAAGTAGTTCGCAGCACACAGCAACGCATTTGAAATTTATCAACAAAAACTGTTACATATGTCCGAGGGATCTTTAAGTTCGGTAAAACGAACCGAGTTTTTGAATTATCAGATTCACACGCGAACTGATTTGACTTATGGCTATAATCCGTAATTTCTACTGATTTTATTATATTTATTTTTAAAATCCTAAATGAGAGCTTGTATCGAATAACTTTTCCACAAATTTGTTTGAAAAATTTTTTTTTGCAATTTTTTTCTAGACAAAAACTGTTCTTAATTAGTTCACGAATGAGAATTTGAGAATTTTCTCATTGCATAATTAGCTAAAACAATAGTTTGTTTTGTCGTAAAAAATAGTTAAGGTAGTTTGCACTGCATTTATTTTTATATTTCTGCTCGCGGTTAGGATTTAAATTTAAAAAATTATAATAAAAGAAATAGGAATTACGAATCATGGTCTTGAGGGGGCTACCATCCTGAAAGTCGTGACGTGAGCTAGGATACGAATTTACATGTTAAACTATAACAGATTATTCTCAGTCATTTTTATATCTCTTTCGGACGTAAACTATTTTCTTTGTTGTGAAGAGGAGAAAATTACTACAAAAATAGTGATACAAGAAAAATATAAGACAAGGTTTCCTAGTGGTTATTTATGATATAAATACTAATTTTTCATATTCTTCGTCGTATTTTAAGAGCCGTATGCTGCTGACGCATGAACATTGGTGCAGCGTGTTCGGAGAAAGTGTTTTTAAAAAATACTATTAAACGTGCGTTTGATATTGTTATCTAAAAAAACAATACACAATTAAAATTATGCTTTTCTATTTTGTATTTTTAGATGTCAAGCTTAGAAACATGGTTTTGAAGGCACCGAAAAATAGCCAAAAACGGCTTTTATAGATTGCTGTCACGTAAAAAATACCAATCTAAATCGTAAAACAAAAATAGAGAAACATGCGCTGGACTTAAACGTCCAACTTTCCATAAATCCATAAATAAAAAAATAGGAAAACCGCGTAAAGTCCTATAGGAAAAAGCCAACGACCGAAAAAAATTCACGCCATTTTCACGCCCCGCGCATAAAGGCCACATTGTTGTTGACGCACGAGCCAGTCTAGACCTTAGCGCCTGCTTGTTTCCATACCTCAGACACGGCATCTAGCACCTGCTGTACAGGGCTCTTAAAAACGCCTTTAAAAGCTCCTATAACAACGTGGGCCTTACAGTCGGTGGTAGCAAATACAAGTACTGAGACACGCACAAACATAATTTTACATGTTCATACCAAGGTGCCCAGCAGTGACTTTACACAACACTGAGTTGTGTGAGGAACCATTTGACTTGTATAGTCAGGAACACTCCACAGCCAGTAGCGTACAAGAGGCAAGCTACTTATAATATATTCACCTTGGTCTCTGCAACATCACAACAGCTCAAAGCGTATAGTCGCTGCTAATACCGCACGCCTTGGAACACAGCCACGTTACGCCACTGGTACATACATATGCTTGCTTGCACTAGGGCTGTGAGGTAGGCAAGTCGATTAAGAGGGTTGGTTAGACAATTATATTGTATTTTCAATTGTTGAGCCATAACATTTATTCAAACTGTATTATCAAAATTTTCCCTTCGACAAAGCATAGGATATATTCTTGGTAAACTGCCTGACATTAATAATAATGGCATACTTCATTAATTTGCCATGCAGAATCATTGCAAGTGAATTATACGTTAACTTTCAAGAGAAGCAGGTAAAATTGAATCTCAGGTGTAATACTTTTGCAACTAACCTTTTTCGATGGTATTTTTTAATGAAAACCGCCAGTAAATACAGCTAGTTTACGAGTGAATGTTTATTTTAAACTAATAACTAAACCCATCTAATCAATTTTTTAGTACATGTTTATACTGAGAAATAATTGAAAATTAACGTGATTTTGTTTTATTTTAAGTTTTTGGCATTGCAAATTCTAAAGTGTAATTGATTACGATTGACTTGGTAGTGTGAGTTTTCAGCTCGTGGGCTGTGGTTGAACCTCAGGAAAATGAAACTGCGGTAGTTTGCCATTTTCATCCATCGTGTTAGAAAGTTTAACCTGAAAGAAGGGGAAGATAAATAAGCTAGATATGAAAGGTAACATAGTTAATTAGTTATATAAGATACAAGGACTAATAGTAGTGCAGAAATAGAGGTGAGTGGAAGGGTTAAGATAAAGCAAGATATTGAGACAAATATTGTGTTTTTGCAGATGTGTTTGTGTACTTTTATTTATGGATATTTGTCTCGTAATTGTATTATTATATGTTTTGTAGTGTTACCGCGGGGAAGCGTTGTTTTTAAAGTATGGTCAGCTGAGGTTGCACGCGCAGCGCTGGTGCGTGAGGGACAGGCAGAGCCGTAGTGCCGAGGTAGGAGAGAGACCGACGTAGAACGGCGATTGAAGCGGTTGGGCCGAGGTGGTCGAGCAAACCTCGACGGAGTGATTTCGAAACTAACCAGCGGGGCAGTGTGGGATGTAGAGCTATTGTGGAAATGCAGATGTTTCGGCTGGGCTGAATACATAGCTCTACTATAACATTGTATTGTCTGGTACGTTTTAAGGAGAGCCAGCTAGAAGATTGCGCTGCTAGTAAGGAACTAAGGTGATTGACCCATTAAGGATCCCCCGAGGACTGCCTTCCACCGACGAGAACCACCGTCGTACTTTTCACGAGCGGCAAGGAACGCGCCGCGTATGTTCATCAAGACTACGGGAGCATTGGACTGGGAACTGCGTTTAGCAAGGTATGAGACGTCGTCCTTGAAAAAGTGCACATGACTGACCGGCACGGGTATTAACTTTCGGTGTGATTTGTGAATATTTTTCCTACTGCGTAAGGCGCAGACATTAACTTCCAACGTCCTCCCTAGCGTCATGTTATATGGTGTTATTCTGAAACAAGTAAAGATATATTAACGTAATCGTACATAATCTTTCCAAGTGCAGTATCTTTCCAAAAATGTGTAAATAGTATTATCCCCTCCCTTTTATAAATTGTTACCATCAACATAATGTTTAATAGGGTTAACCCAGTTGTCTCCCAACTTAAATCAGAGAGAGGCAGCGTAGTTACCACCCGAGACCTGATGGAACGGGGGGGTTTCAATATGATATAGGTAGGGGATCACTCTCCTTCCCTAAACCAACAGGAGACTCACCACTCGTACCGTCGTTGAAGGTAGAGTACAAGTCCTTCACCTCCGATGCTCGCTTCAAGTCAAGGGGTCGAACCCAGAGTCCGTAGGTGCAGCCTCCGTCCGGAGAAGAAACCTCTCCGGCAGCTAGCTCGGTGTTTCTTCGCACCCCCACCAGACCGTCAGAATCCTTCCATTTGATTGGCTCCTAGCTATGCCACGTGGGCGGAGCAATCTCTGCTGAATCCAGGAGTTTTAAGGGTGTTAGGTAAGTGTTAAGACCCACTTAACTCCTCAAGTCATCGGATTCCTGGGCCACCTATGTTGCAGCACTCCGCCTCTTATTGGTGACTTGTTGATTACTCATCACCCACTGCGACGCCACCGACACTGCAAGGTTCAGACACAGTAACAACAGGATGATGACGTGACAACACAACACCCAGTCCTGAACCTGGAGAGGGGGGGGTTACTGTAAAATACTCCTCCCTGCATTCGGGAATCGAACCCAATACCATACCTGCCTTTATAATTATATATGTTATTTATAAATTGTTAACATAATTAACTTAAACTTAGTGACCAAACTAACTTAAAGAAGTAATATATGTTAGATATTGTATAATAAAATATTAAATATTTTTAATACGACTTCTGTTACGTAATAATAACTTTTTGTGGCATAATGTTCTAGTTTATTAAATGTGACATTCAACTAAATTTGTCTCAAAATAAATTACATAGTCTTCATGAAGACATTATTTGCATGAAATTAATTTCAAAACTCCTTAACTATATCTACAGACGAACACTACACGCACAAATATATTTATTTCTTAAAGCGTTTGTTTTATTAGCCTTAAACTAAACAGTACTTGTTTCTATTTTGTTTTTAACCAACCTAACAGGAACAACTCTTCTTGTACAAATTTAAATAAAACATAATATTAAATTTTATTTATGTGTCACTTACTGTAACAGCGCAGTGAACAATTACTACAGTCTAAAATATTCATTTTTAAAAAATAATTGCTCTGAGACTTCCTTAGCGGTGTTAGTTTTTCCACCGCAGCAAACAAAGAACTGTGTGGTGTGTATGTATGTGTATATACAGGAAGTCCCATAAGTCCGGTCTCACAGGGTGAATATACATTGGTGAAATATGGAATGGTTTAATAGTGATGTAGTGCGTTTGCGTAAGACAACAGCAGTGTGTTCAGTTCCATCATTCCATCATTACGACAGAAAATGTTGAAATTGATGGCCGCGATGTGCTTTGCACATGCGTATGCGATGGTTAAAATTGCTTTGTACGCGATGTAACAAGGCCGGCGGGATGGAGCGGCATGCAGCAGTAATGTTGTTATTCACAATAACATTTCATTACATTCACCTATTTCCTATTTTAACTTTCCTTGTGAAACCTAACTTTTCCTATGAGACTGGACTTATGGGACATACTATCTACCTGCATATACAGGGTGAGTCATCAGCTCTGCGACAAACTGTGACAGGATGTTCCTTGCAAAATAACAGTTAGAAAATGTCTGGCAACGAATGCCTGGAAACCACTCCTAAGGGCAGGAAACCCCTGTGAAGATGGGGTTGCAAGTATGGTTTTTATTGAATTTGACGAGAACCATTTGATATTAAGGGATGAAAATTTGTAGG
>PNEQ01114781.1:0-17408 GCA_003012365.1 Medauroidea extradentata | reverse complement strand
GAGTCTAATTATAATATATGTATGAATGTCAATAAGATCATAAGTAAATATTTTGAAGTGTATTAAATACAGACAGGTCGAGTTCGTCATATGTTCTTTCACTAATGTTGTATTCAAATAGGAAAATACACGGAACTACGTACAATAAATCGCTACCAACCATACAAGCAGTAAAGTAACTCTTGTTAGTGGTGATGTACAGTATATGCAGTAACGGCTAGTGATTTTTTTCTGAGGTTAAATCTTTAGTGCTCACTTTATTCCGAATGGCCTATACTCCATCTACTTACAGAAAAACTCGGAAAATATGGTGGGAAAAGGAGTCGATCACAAGAGAGTTCACACGCCGCTGATTAGCTTTTACCTATCAGAGAAAGTTTTAGAAGGTTAACAGTCTACTCGTTGACCTGGAAATTCTGAAATTTTTTTTCTGTGAACTTCACAGTTTACAGATCACGGCTTCTTTCGCACGGTACAGTTCTGAACACAGTTTCCGTCAAGCCAGTCACAGTTCCGAGCAATAAAATTGAAGCAGATACATAAATGCACAATCAACACTCGCTTATTTGCAAGTTTATGATCACACGAGCCCAAATTGTCTACACAATGTTGGAAATGAAAATGTTTCAAGCTCAGAACAATACATAGTAAAAAATATAAATAAATAGCGCATGGGGGAAGGTACCTGACGGCAGGGTATTATATCCCGAGACCGAGTGCAGATTTGTTGGTTGGACGCCCGTAGGAATCTACATAACCTGATGGACGACGTGAAGAGAAGCCCTACAATGGAGAAGTGACGGAATGAGAAAGGCGGAGGAAACGGAAGATCCCTGAGAAAACCCGTCGGCCAACGGTAATGTCCGCCACATTTCACACATGCGAAAAATCCTGGCTGAACCAGCCGGGGATCGAACCCGTACAGCCTTAGGCTGGGGACACACTATCCTCTTTCACGGGTCCCGTTTTCCGGGTCCTTCTCAGCGGGAAGCTCGTGTACCGTTGCTTTAAATGGGGGAGGCCACACTACCCTTGTAAGCAGGTCGTGACTGGAAGCGACAGGATGGTGCAGTCGGTTGTCCCGTCGCCCGGATGACCCGGGACGACGGGACGGGAGACAACAACACACGCATTCCAGTGGGCGCGTCTACACTGTCCAGTCGCTCGGGTCCCGGTTGCCTTGTCGTCCGTAGCTAGAGGAAGTCATGTTTGACACTGATCGTTTTATACAGTTGATCGAAGATCACCCCGGTGTCTGGGGCATGGCATCAATAAAATTACGTGGACCGAAATGAGCGAGAAAAAAGTTGGGAAGAGATTGGAAAAGGCATGTGTGCAACATGGAACGAAATGGGACCGCAAGAAAAGCAACAGCAAGGTACGCGTGTCTATATATATAAATTTATTCATAAAAATGGCTTTTACCCCCACCGGGGTGTACAAAAGTTTCGTCTTGCATTCAGGAGGGTGCAGGTTCGAATCATGATTTGCCAACCCTGATTTTCGTTTTCTTTAATTTTCTGCTACATACTAATCCCGGGAATTATTTACCTCTATGTAATCAAGGCGCAAAGCCGTCTAAGTATGTAAATGTTTTTTTGTCATTAAGTTATATTATTTTTTATTTTGACCTTCGTTAAATTTCGAAATACCTATATAATTATTCCATATAATATAAAAAATATCTCATTTTATTAATTATTTCGTTAATATTAGAACAAGTGTTCATTGCATTGATTTCGTATAACACTGGAATTCGCTATTCACTAACATCAATACTATAAGAACATTATTCGAGTGACTGGTGGAATAAAGTTGAGTAAGTTTCGTCTAAGTCCTTTTCATACGCATATTTATTTACAAATATATTAACAACAACAACTTCAATTTTAATGTTCTGTTACCTGTGTTATTTGTTTACTATTTATTATAATACGTGAAAATATTTAATTCTGGTCAATTACTAAAATAATACAACTGTTCAAAAAGGTAAACACAAAAATACTTCTTTTAACGTTACAAGAACACTTTGTGCCAAAAACATCGTAATTCAATATTTGAACCAAACACAGTACAACCTTTTTACATTAAACCAGATAACTTAAAAATTAAAATTAGGTTTCTTAGTTTTTTTTATAAACGCTGTCGAAGTCACAAGTTTTGTATTTTACCGACTTACTGATAACGAACAATTTACCAAAAATTTAACTAGGGTAGGCCTACATGAAAGACAGTAATTTTGGCTATACAATGGAACTTTTTGCAAACTTTATTTTTTTTTTAGTACAGGCAAAGTTAATAAGGCAAAACATTGTTTAATATTCGCTCTTTTTTGTTTTGTCAAAAAAAATGTATGCAATTACGAAAGTATCATTCAGTTGCGTGAGTGTCGGTACTAACGGGTCCTGGCGGGCAGGAAAGTGTGGTCGCGGGAAGGTCATCCCGGCAAACGGCATGCGTTTATGCGGGTCCCGGTAAAGCGGATAGCTGGCCCCAGCCTTAGTGGGAGTCGAGTTATCTGACAACTCGGACACCGTGGCCACTGTACATAATAAAAGAGTTCACCCAGTAAATTACTTTGGATATCGTGATAGAATGTATCATAAATGTCGTGACGCAACTAGCAGGTATTGTAAGTATATTTTTTTTGCTCTTCAACTTCAATACTTTCTTCCTTTTATCCTAGTTCCTAATGAATAAGACTGCTCATAGTACGGATGACCACACTGCCTTATGTATGTAGTGTATGTATACATGTGTATATACAGGAATAATATTATATATATCATACAATCAGTTGAAAGAACAACCTTGATTGTTGGTTGTATACTAGGCCAGAAGAACATTGTGTTTGCATTTCTCAACAGACCGTAAATTATTTTCGTGTTGTACAAATCGGGTATAGTTAACGTTCTGGCTTTACGTATCGTAGACAGCGAGGCTGACGGAACTTTACACAACGGCAGGAACAAGGAGACGAAGCTACCATGGCTAGGTTACAGGACCATTTCAGCATTCGCCTGTACGATTTTGAGAAACCATGGAAAACCAAAACCAGCAAGTCCGGAGCCGGGAATCAAGGTGAGGTGAGAGGGTTTTAGGACCAATTAACATCGAGTTATTAAGAGTCAGTCTCCCTCCTACGTGTTGACTTATTGATTTTTCTTACCTATTTTTGTTTCTTGGCGGAAATCTCCAAAAGTGCCACAATGGAAACATTGCTATAGGCCGTTCACGATAAAGTGAGCACTGCATAAAGTTTTCTTTCGGCCGTTTCGCAGCAATTTTTATTATTTTTAATGTGAAAACTTTCATGTAACTGAAAAACAGGGTAAACATATCAACACTCTCAAAAGTTAACATCTATTGACCCAATTAAACATATTTTTAATTAATTACAAGTTCTGCTGAGTGCTCAGTTTATAGTGAACAGCCTATTTTGATCGTAACTTTCAGTACACTTATAAAAACTGAAGTAGGAACTCATAGTAATGTCTTTATTTTAAATAAAATTTAACAAAATTGATAATTTAAGGTTTTTTTTAGATAGAGACATAATTATGATTTCCTATATAACTTCTTATTCGTCTACTGAAATGCAAGATCAATAGGAATTTCCATTGTGGTACTTTGGAAATTTTCGGTCGTGAAACAAAAATAGGCAATGAAAACAAACAAATCAATACGTAGGAGGGAGACTGACCTTTAAGAGCCGATGAGAGTGAAATTATGTAAAGGGACAACACAATAACCATTCCCGACCCGGGATTCGAACCCAAGACCTCTCACACCACAGACTCAGACTGCACCTAACCGACTACGCTACGGAGATCGTCTTCGGGAATCGACTCCAACGTGTTATAGAAGTGTCACCTCGCTCGGTTCTGGCACTGAAAATGGTAACGGAGGGACCATGTTCTGCCACTGTAAATGGTAACGGAGTGACCCCCGAGAAGTAGGGAGTTTTAAAAGAAAGGTAATATAGTTTGTAAATTAACTCGAAAGCAGAGGAGTACATTATTGAGAGCGTTATTAAAGATTAGTACGTTTTTTGTATACGCACTATTGTCGACTTAGGTCACCTTAAACTCTTTAACGGTGAATTCACAAAATGTGACACATACACATTACAGTTTTAAGAAACGTTGAGTTTAACAACCAAAGATTCACTATGAATAATTCTAGCTGGCAATGATTGAACAGAAAAAAAAAACAGTTTTAGCGTTTCTTCTCCAAGCTTCTGTGTTCATATTAAATGTAATAGGAAGTAATCACAAATCAGAAACACATAACAGTGGATTAAACACAGGGGCCACGCAGATTTTACTTCATCTGCTTTAGCCAGAAAGGAATAAATGAGTTAAATCGGTATGTTTTAAAGCAGATACGAATATGCTTAACAAAATCTAAGAAATGTTATTCACGAAGGATGGTCACACGTGAAAATTTTTGTTTCATAAACTAAGATTTTTTCTCTTATTAATGTATTTTATCATTTACTATCGTCTTTATTATAGTGGCGAAGTTAATGCACCTGCATTTTCTTACACTTAAACACTACTACACTACTTCCATATTACACAATATAATATTCATTACAAAAAACTACATAAACTGGATAATTATTCTAATTAGAGACGCACAGTAAACATAATTTAGATTAGCTAATTAAGCTTACATAAAAAGGACGAGTTACAACCACATGATACTGACAAACAAGATGTGAAACAATCATGAAAAATTAATTACGGGGAAGAAGATAAAAATAGTATATTATACGAATCCTCACTGCCGTACGCTACTGATCGTTCAAAAAATTAACTCAGCTTACATTAAAAAATATAACGCTGAAGTAGTATAATTTAGTTATTTTTCGAATGAAGCAGTTAGCTTCAAATTTCAGCTAGAACCTGACCCCTTCCTGCTGACGATGCAGATGTTTGTAAGCCGGCGAGTAGCGCGCAGCGTAGTGGATATTTCTATGAACTACGGTGGTACAGTGTTCCTATGACGGAGATTCTGATTCGTTTTACCAGAGGGGTCACTCCTTATGTTTGCATTTGGGAAACGTTAATGAGGTTGTAACGAAATTGCAGAAATTAAAATGTTCTTTAAAATTCGTCTTCTGCAATTCTAACAAGCCAAATTAAGTAAGCAGATATGCGTATGATATTCGACGTTAGCTACGTCGTATTTTCAGGTACATTAAATTATTATAAATTCTATAGCAAAAATGTCTAAGATGCTGTCGTAGCATTAGCAAAACTGGCTCGCTAGACACATTCACTTCTTATTAGTTAAGGTTCATGAAACGTTACGTTAGTTACACCTCGCGGAATGTTACCACAACAGATCATTATTTTACTAGTTACTCATTTATTGGCGAATCATGGAAACAAAGAAAAATGTAAAAATGAGCATACCTCCGTTTGGAGGGAGGAGGGTGGATTCCCAACGTTAGAGATGGACATCCAGACGTTTTCAATGGATACATATCACAAAATTATCATTGATCTGTTGTATTGGTGTTGTCATAGGCATTCGTACTTCGCTGTATTAAGGGCGCCGCCTACAATGTAAATCCAATGAGTTGCAATGTGCAGGGAAATACGTTTCTTACTAAACTATTCCACACGTGCCTATTGTGCCAATGTACTAAAAACACACTTCGGACAAGAAAAAGTGTCATTGTTAAAACACCATGCTCCTTAAAATCACTGTTTCTAAGCTCTCCAACACAGCTAAAAACTGACTCTTCAGACTGTTGAACTATAAAATGTACTACCCGGATGTATGCAAAACTCTGAATCGTGTTCAGTACTTTGACACAGACTATCCATCCACCAATACAATTATATGGTCGCCGCTTAGTGTCCCATAGTAAAAACGGATCGACTGGAATCTTGCACGCTAGATCAACGCTTAACTCGTTAAGGCGATGTGGCTTTTGATGTGCGTTTCAAGGTCGCACTTATAGCTACTTTGCTTCTAACGCGCAAAACCGCTCAAGGTAGTCGGCACCATAACGTGTAAATTGTTTTTAAACTGACAACCCACGCGGTGTAAGTCGTCTCAGCAGGGTTAATATGGACGAGAGAAGCCCGAATTGATGGTAGGTTCGGCAGCTCATGCCGTAGAGACACGCACGTCACCCACCCAGAAGAATTTTTTTTTTTTCTGCTTATTAATGGCCAACAGCGGGGAGCTCCACGGCCAACAGGGTAATCATATATATTAGCGAACGTAGTAGTCTCAAAGGAAAGATATCATCACTGACAAGCACAAGACAAACACAAACACCCAGTCCTGCACCCGAGGAAGTGACATTAAATGACACTTCCCCGGCCGGGAATCGAACCCGGGACCCTTGACTCAGCGGTCAGGAACGCTAACCACTGAGCCAAGCGGTCGGACGACCCAGAAGAATGAATGAACTGGACTGAAATGGGGTTGGTGCAGCGACGGCAATTTTGCGTTACGATACCCACGTTGAGTCACAAACAACAATACAAAACTAAGGAACGGATTTCGACTACAAAAAACGTGACTTTTTAGCGGGCTTGAGTAATCTCGTATGCAACGTTAGTAGTAATCATTATTTTGTATGCGTAGCGAGTATGTTAACGTATATCATTCCTTCTAATAACTTTTCGCTTAACATAAATGTGTTATATGCTGTATAGTTTACATTCAAACATATCAGATTCAAAATGTTCTATATGTAACCCATGACTGAGAGTACAGTACACATGTTAAGGTATTGTTAGCAAATGAACAGTTATAGCTTTAAAACTAGTTGCATTGGCTTATTTTTAATTCTAAATTATAGTAGTAAGTATTGGCAGTTGCTGCCTACAATATCATTTTCAGGAACACGATAAAATAAATAACTAAAGCAAATATTTTATTTGGATACTGGGTTTCGAATTATATTTTTTATAAAGGTAGTTTTTTTTTTTTTAAGTTGTCAGCAAAGATTTATGCGATTTTCCGATGTCTCATGTTATTACCGCGTGCGACATTGGAGGTTGGCTCTCTGAAGTCACAAAAGTCGCCCGTACCGGCAGAAAGGAATGGGTGTCTCCCACAGCTGCCGGTGTTTGGAAATACGAGCCATTTAGACACACCTACCTGTGACTGAGGGGTTCGCGGGTGGACCCCCCACGTGTCTGTGTGTGATCGAACAGGGATTAGCAAGCAGAATAAAAGAAGTGGGGCGGGAACTTCAGCCAAGTGGATGTAAGGGGTTGAAAATATTAGCCACCGATATAGGGCCCACTTGACTGGGTTGCGCATTTGGGCCGCAGGGTATGAAGACGGTATTTATTTAGGTCTACTCTCCCTGCCCTGGTCGTTCTGGTTGGTCCCTAAACCTCACCCCTCCCCTCTCCGCGGGTGTTCTTTCCATATCTCTCGCAAGCTCACAGCATCACGCGCTGGAGATGAATACACACACGTACTACCTCCATGGTTCTCACACTGCTTCGCTGGTGTCACATGGTCTGTCTTAAAAAATAAAGAATGAAGTGTAGTTGAATGCAACCCTTGCTCACACAGCGCATCCGCAACATTCACATACCTTTTTACGTTTATTCACTTACCTATTCCCTACCCAAACCCCTCTTGAAAAGCTTGCCAATAATTGCCTTCCTAAGACGCATTGTAAATATTTGAAACGTGTCCCACGACAGTGTCGTTGAAGAGAAACAATGTTTATACAGGACTCTTACTGCAAAGTGAGCATTTTTAAAACCCTCGCTTACAGACATAATAACTAGGAAAGCATAATTTATTGCAGCCTCGGACGTTAAATTATGTGAGCCGTTTTACGTGTACACGAAGTGACGGGAAAACAAGACGAGGCTGTTCCTTACTTTACTGTTATAACCGGCAATTAAATAAATTACTATCTCTTCACACAAAAATACAGTTGTAGCTGTGATGGTTGCATAGCTTCGAAACATGGTGGTAAACTTCTCTCGAGTGATACCGTGAATAATTCTACATTATACGAACATTTAAAGAATGTACCAAACATCGAATGTATGTGTATGTATATAGTGTTACAGAATAAGACTTATAAAAAACTAAAAATTATCAATTCTTTGAAATACAACAAAATGTTAAGAGTAAAAATATAGGGAACATCACTTATGTAAAAACAATAGATTTCTACCGTCGAGTCACACGGAAATTTTTTTACGTAGATTTTTTATACTTAAGAAAATTTAAACATTTCCTTCTCAGAATGTGTACTACTATCATGTCAAAAATGTGACAATTAACTGTCGCACCTTTCCTCGACGTGGTTAAACATTTAAATATTATTTTTTTTACAGGTTCTTCATGAAGAATTAGTGCGTTTTATAACATTAATTAGATTTTAACCGATGTAAATGAGAACCAACAAAAGGAGTAACAACACGGAAAATAATTGCCAGGATGAAGGTGGCTAAGTACCAGAAATCTGTAGACACACAAAGAATGGAGGGAAGGAGAAAATTTACCGAAACCATCAAGGAACATTAAGCAACAAACCACAAGAGCACGAACAAAAAATTCTACAGCTGAACCATGTTTTAATTTCTGGAAGTCTGGAGTAGGCTAATTGTACCAGGAACATGAGTTACAAAGATTCGAGTCACATCACATTAAAAGACGAGCAGACGCCAGAAGTTTGACTCGAATATATGAGATCAACCGCAGAATGCATTTTAAAACTTTAAAAACTATCAATAGGACGCGTAGCAAAACACAAAACATTAATTTGATGAAACCAACCGAATACAAAAAAAAAATAATAATAATAACAAGGACTTTATAACTTCAAGGCGAAGTTGAAAATATACAGATAATTCCTGAACTAAACAGCCAATTAAGAGAGCACATCACATTATATATGAGATAAGATACTATGAAATGTAGCAGAAACGTGTTTCCATCATCAACTACGTAGGATAAATGAAAATGGCAGCACTTATTACGCCAGAAATTCTTCACAAAAATAAATTATAAGAATCGTTGCGTGCTGGTAGAAATGCGACGGAGATTTAAGGTTAAGACACTAAACATTGACCACAAAATTCCATTTTGTTAGTAAGAATTTTGATTATACGGAAAATATCGCCACACTTATAATACAAATGCACCTGGATAACTCCAGCACCCATTGACAACGTAATAGACACTAAATGACAGTGTAGTTTTAACACAAATTTTCGCAGGTGTTTTATATTGTACCTAATATAATTAATTATCTTTTTAATTCAAACTGAGATTTAAATCTGTCATAATCAAGTTATCCATTATTTTAGTGGACATTTTATTTCTGTGATCGTACTGAAAATCTTAAAATAAGGACTTATATTTCTTCCCGCATTAAAAAAAAAAACCCTGTGCAGGGACAGAGAGGCCAATGTAGTGAATTCTTGTCGAAATAAAATCAAATTGTCTTCTATACAATAGAAAACTTGTGAAACTACCGTCGTGAAATAACGTCAAAACAGAGCCCTTGT
Source organism: Medauroidea extradentata (assembly GCA_003012365.1). NCBI lineage: Eukaryota > Metazoa > Arthropoda > Insecta > Phasmatodea > Phasmatidae > Medauroidea > Medauroidea extradentata. The sequence goes on along the minus strand of PNEQ01114781.1, from coordinate 7,893 downwards.
CAGACAAAACTTGCCAAGGTGATAACTGTCAGCTCGACATGTTTCATCTTGTTAAACAGGTAAGACCTGCCAACTGTTATTGTTACGTCTCGCTGTGGAAAGTCAATATGAAACGTGCCGTGCAGACAGTTATCATTTTGGAATACTTTGTCTGACGAGGGCTCTGTTTTGACTTTGTTTCACGGCGGTGGTTTCACTTCCGTGGAAAAAGCATCTTATCTCCAAATGACTCCATGTGCGTTGCAACTACGGCTGTTTGATATCATCAATTTTAATATCGATATTAAGGTCAACTGTGTACTCGATATTTTCGGTCTGTCCAACACATCCGAAATTTTCTGATCGATTATATCAAATTGTCAATATATCGATAACATATACTTTCCGATAGCAAATATTTTCCGATAACATTGTTGTTTTGATAGCATCTATTTGAAATGTCACTCATTGTTCAGAATAACGTTTGTAAGGACTAGCAAATCAGTATTCCTATTCTAATACATTGAGTACGTAACACATTACAAAATTTTGTCTCAGGTAAATCTCTATTTCTTTCTCGGCCATCTCAGTTGTAGATTCTTACTTTGCACACGTTCCAACAGTGGAAGTTTCTAATATCGCTGCCAAACGCCCCCCCCCCCCCGCGCTGTTTTATCACCTCTGCCGTCAGTAACCTTTATCCTCTATTTCGATAGTATGGTTAGTTTTTATATGGTCGGTTTCGTTAAGTCGATTTCGATAATATCGTCAATTTCGATATCCAAATATTTTCAATTTGTCGATAGTATCGAAACATCTGTGGTTTAGATAATATTGTAATACCGAAGTATCGAAATTTAGACAATTTTATTTCAGTTGTGTTTTTCAATATTGATATCGATACTTATCGATGTATGGAAATATCGCACAGTGTCTGCTGTATACTCCTACCCCAATGTGTTACATTCCTGGTGTCGGCTGAGCAGCAAGCACGGTGGCTTTTCACTGCGACATTATTGCCGATACGCAGGCTGCTATGTAAATACTTCCAGCACAGGAAAATTAAGTCCACGCTGATCTGTTGAATTACCGTCGTTGAAATTTAACTCAAAAACCGCCGTACGCCATGTAGGCTACTGGATGAGCTAGGGCGGAGTGAGTTAATTTATGTAGTGATGTCTTATAAACTATTACGTTGGAAATGGGTTTCAATTTGTTTGTGAAACTGTGTAAGTAATTATTCCCTGAAAAAAAATTAAATTATATTTCTGTAGGCAAAACTAAAAATACTTACTATATAGTTACTCTAATATTTAGTACGAACTTTACAAATCCATACACAAAGGTTAAAGACTGATCAATCACTACCATAGTAAATTACGCATGTGTAAATCTCTATACGTATTTACTTATTCGAGATGGTGACAAACACATATTATGAATTTCACACCACCACGCATGACAACTGGTTCGAAAGTTATATTTAACTAACTTTAAATAACTATCGAAGGGGTTTTGTTTAATATTGTTTGAGGGGGATACCCTAGGGCTAGGATATCTTACATATGTTTCATTACTGAGTGCCATTAAGTACTCAGGGGATGACTTGGAATAAGGCAATGCAACGGAGAAGCGCAGGAATGAGATGGGCGGGGGAAACGGGAGATCCCTGAGAAAACCCAACGGCCAGAGACATCTTCCGGCACGATTCTCACATGCGGAAATTCGGGGGACAGACGCTGCCGCCGCGGCCACTTATCAAAGGGCTAATATTGCAATACCTGCTTATTTACGGCTGTAATAGTAATATAAATTATAAACGTCACAGAATTATGTCAATAGTTTAAAAAAGTTATGGAAAACTTAGCTTACAAACTGACTTAGGTAGTATGTCGTCACACTACCTAATTCGGAAAAAAAATACTAATTTTGGATTTTATAGTCTTAGTTCAAAGAGTTCGAAAATGATTGATTGTTTATTTATAAACTGTCGTAAGACATATTTCTTGTTTATATAGGCTGAGGGGCCAAGTGGTGGTTTGATTGTATAGGAGGTGGATGGTTGGTTGAGAAGAATGTGCTCCCTAAGTATTAGGAAATGATTTTTAAAACATTTACCTTGGTAAAAACCTATTACAATTACAATTATTTAGGGTAGGTTTCTCTCTCTCCCTATATATATATATATATATATATATATATATATATATATATATATATATATATATATATATATATACACACACACACACACACAGAGACATATATAATTTTAGGCGTAATTACCATGAATGCGTCCGTATCTGATATGGTTAGGGTCCATGTCTAGTAACAATAGGAGGTTCGACATATAGAGCGCCCTCATCAGCGATCATTTTAGTGTATTTTAAAATGCTATCAATATGTTCATGCATGCAAAATAGCACTTACAGCAAAAAAATAAAGAACATAAAATTAAGTTGGCCGCCGTATGTAGCGCAGCCTACTGCAGTGTTATGTACGTACAAACACTTGTAGAAGCAAGTACAAAATACCGAGCTGGTTGCCTAGCAGCGTATGTAAACAAATGAAATACGAAAATACCCAAATAGCAAACAATGACTGGCCCACTTGTGCAAATCTGATCGTGATAAGCAGCCCACAGGCAGTAACCATTCGGAATGCACCCTCGGCCACATGTGGCATACATGATGCATAATGAAATCACCTACACATTATTACTACAAGTGTACCACAAAAATGTACCACAAGCACTCTTATTATACTCAGATGCTTATGGGTTAGTTTGGTCACCTTTTTGTGGACCGTATACTGAAATATGTCAGTATTTTTAAACTAAGTTGCCCACATTAAAATAATTACAGTATAACTACAAACATATTTACTTATATGGCCTGATTAACAACCATTCCAGCAAAAGCAGACCATCATACTAGTGAACGTTCGCCGCTTCTGCCAGCAGTTGGCCAACTGAAAAATGATTGTATTTGCTACTTGGGTAATTGTCGCGGGAATAAGTAAAAATAATAAAACAAGATTGACAACGTAAGTAAACGACAAAACGTCATGCGCAGCGATAGCTGAAAAAAAAATTGGCATGGCAAAATCAAAATTAAAAAATTTTAAAAAATTAGAAACAGTACAATACCAAACAGCAAGCAGAGCAAAAAAACTTGCAAGAGATTGAGGTCAGCGTGCTATAATCTAAGATATTTTATTTGTCCTCATGCATCCCTAGTTCCCTGGCTCACGCTATCTGTACGGTACCCTACTTATAACAGACGCCGAAAAAGTGGTACAAAGGTTTTTTCTGGGATGTCATTTTTCCTCTATTGTCTTTGTTCGCTCGGTGATGCACATTACCTAACTTCATTTCGAGATTGCTGAAAATAACGTAATTGAATTAAGTTTGCGATTCTTGAGCGGAAATAATTAAGTGAAATAATGCTATTCGGAGTTAATTTCACTTGGCTGTTGGAGTGGTGGGAAGTGTGATCTGTGAGATTTCACTACACACAACGAAATATGGCGGACATTTTGTGGATGCAGTATTTGGTTATCAGCGGATTTACCACCATTTGTAGTTTCTCTTCATTCCCAGTTATTGTACAAATTCGTTTTACCACCTCTAGCTAACGTGATATGTTACATTTATTGTGATGAAGCGTATATAACGTTGAAATAATAGTCATAACACGTGTGAAAAATATGCTGCGTAGTTTGCAAGCGAGGAAAATAGGAATGTCCGTTGTGGTTCTGATGGCTTCGTATTATAAACTGAAATAAAATTGCAAATATTTCCTTCGACGTGTCATTTAAGGCACTTGTAAACGTGGTGTATTTGTTATAATGTACCTACTCTAAAATGGAGATGTGACTAATAGTTCTGAACTATATTTGACCAGGATACTATGTCGCCTATTATCCATATAGTTTCATTTTATTTCTATACGATGCATAACATGAAGTATACTCACGCTTACCTACCTTAAATTAATCCTGCAGTGAATTAAAATAACGTGGCAACAATGCACCATTCCACCCATAACAATTCGTATAGAAAATATTTGAAAACAAACTGTACGAATACAAAACACCTTTTGACACACACAAAAGTTTGCTAACTACGACTGTGTATGTTGTACTGTTTATCTGTTTATTTTGATTGAGGGGAGCGGAGAACTATAGCTTTTGTCTTTCGTGAGGCATTGTTCTGTCTACTGAGGTTGTACACAACCGAGAAGCACATTATTTCACTGCAAGAGTGAAGAAATTTTTCTCGTATAAACACTAATCTTACAAGTGTGGTTCAATCGTAAATTCGTAACAAAACATTGTACCTATAACAGGCTTCATTTTGACGCATGAACGTAACACGATTTAAGTTTGAGCACTGATTTTAGGAACAAACACGAAAACAAGCAATTTAAAGGCAGTTAACCTTCTACACGACCAACAATATTTCCAAGCCTTATAGATTCATAGTTTTTCCAGATATTGAAATAAATCGAACTTCCAATCACTGCTGTCTTTTATGTATTTTATACATGTACCAAATTGCTCGGCATAACCACTTTTGCTCCACAACAATTACATGTTGCAATAACTATATGTTCACTTCACTGAAATTAAATGTATCTGACGCTGACACGAAATATTATACTCGCAAACTCGCTTGAAGTAACACTAGATTTAACGTTGCCTGTAAAACATGAACACTTAGAAAACTTTCAATCGTCACAAATCAACAAACGCAAAACATCGACAGTTATTATATCATAGCTTCTTGTTCTTCTGTATTTTTTTTAAGTACGAAATCCACAGTAAAAATGCAAGTCTTTGCGATGGTAAATTAAAAACAATGTTGCCTAACCCAACCATAACTTGAACACGTGCACGCCGGACGTTTATGAACAGCGTACAGAATAATTTCTCGTTCGTTACATTTTTCCGGTGGAGTGCGTTAAGTGTGTAAAAAAAAGCCAGTGATGATCGTTTGAGGTGTACTAGTGTGCTCTAGGTTCTATGCCGGAAGTACGGACTCAGCCGTAATTTCCCCCGCAGATTCCACATTTCGCAATTAAGTTCTCACGAATAGCATAACTCGGAAGCGGGATTTTCATTACGGAATTAGAGCAGTGAGATTCTGAAAGTGAAAATAAGCTCCCAACAACACAAGAACAACACAATTCTTGAAATATTGCGCGATTATTCCATTGCACATTTGCTCGAAATTTCTGCTATCCTTGAGTAAAAAATTACTTCGAAATTATATTATTCTATTCGGAAAAACCATACATGCTCTTGGGGGGTTGTGATATGATATTCCGCAACGCCTTCATGCCGGCAGCCATAACACTTTCGTCGTGTATTTCTACAACCTCGCTCTTTTTAGCAGACGAAATGCAGCAATAAAGTACTGCAGAGTTTCATTTTCAGACACACGATCGCAACAAAGCACTGATTTTATCATGCAACACGCCTTTAACGTTACATATATGAATAATACAGTATTCCATTTGAAATTAAACTAAAAGACTGTACGACACAAAACATGTTGTTTGTTATCTTAATATATAAAATGAAGTGTCCTGACACACTCACTCACTCATCAACGCACAGCCCAAACCGCTGTACCTAGAACCATGAAATTTTTACGGAAGCTTCCACTTGCCCCGTAGGCACCCACTAAGAAAGGATTTTTCGAAATTCAATAATTAAGGGGGTGAAAATGGGTGAAATGTGTTTTAAAAGAATCCTTGATATCTCATTAACCGGGAATGCTATCATAAATTTTTTAACTTCATAATATTGTCCAAAGAAATGAATATTCGCAAATTTTTCGATTTTGCGAAATTCGAAAATTGAGGAGGTGAAAAGCCGTAACATGTGTTTTTCAATAATCCGTGATTTCTCCTAAACCATTTCAGTTAGTGAGGTGATTTTTTTCTTTAAAATTATACTTAATAAATATCTAAAAATTATTTTTAAATTTTTCGTAAATCGTTCTTGAAAGCTCTTAAAAAAATATAACGTGTTTTTTAATTAATTCCACTTATCTCCTAAACCAGTGGAAATACTGAAACTGTTTTTGCTTTAAAATAAATCTTACGTTCATATAAAAAAAGTAATTCCAGGATTTTTCGAAACTCGTCCTTGAAAGCTGTTAAAAAAACAAAATGTGATTTCAAATAATAATCTGTACCGCTTATACCCGTTGAGATATCGTGAGGATTTGTTGATAAAAATGAAGTTTATGTAAATATCTACAAATCAAATTCAGGTTTTTATGAAATTCGAAAATTAAGAACGTGAAAAGCAGTAAAATCTTACAGTCTCCCGAAAAAAAGAGAATGACCACGGAGAAATAATTCAACAGTCGTTTCTTTTTGACAACCTACTCATAAATAAAACCTCTTTGGACTGTAGCCTGTAAATACGAAAGAATTATCACGGCATGGCTTTACCATTCACTCAGGTATTGTATATATATTGTGGTGTGGAAGGGGTGAGGTTACGGGTTCGTATCCCGTGCAAGACTTTGCGATGGGAATTACTATGACATCATACGAGCATAATGCGCGCGCTCTTTACACTGTGCTAAGCCAGTTAATTATAGTTCACTGTTGTTGAGTACACTAGCTGTTAAATACCTTCATCGCATATTTTATCCAGAGTTACTGTTTACATTACATAATTTCACGCGGGCAACGCCGCAGCCGGCCGGCTAGTTTGTATATATTATCTTTATAGTTCCGTTTACACGCGTGCGAGTATAGCGCACGTCCACAGAACGAACGAGTTTTTCTCTCCAGAGAATCCGTTCAGCGTATCTTTACTCAATGGTTCAGTACGCAAAACAAGTGTGGTATTCTTATCTTTTCGCTCGTAGACGTCTGCAAAGGGAGTGTGACCGGAAGTTCTAAACTAAGAAAGATCTCGCACTAAGATTCCGCTCTTCGGAATTTCAACTCAAGAATACCATTCTGCCGTAGTGAGATAAAGGTTTAGAAATTTAGTAAGTGGAGTTTCGCAATTTGAAATAACCTCGTAACAACTCGAGAATCAACCCCCAGGGCAAGTTTGCAGTACGTATTACTAAACCACTCGCTCATCACACCACCTCGATCAAGGACTCGATTCCCGGAAGGGACGCTCTAGATAATCGCATGAATGTTGCCGCTGACCGGCGTGTTTTCTCCGGGTCATACTTCCCCCCTCCACCACCGTTCCCAAGCCAATGCTCCATCCTAACTTCCCCTCGTTTCCTCCAGAACTCATGACCACAGTATCTAGTGCTCAGCGATATAGCCCTTCTCCTCTACTGCAATCACCTCAATATGCAGTTTTCTTATTCATTAAGACATTCAGAATTAAAAGAGAAGATGCATACTGCGGGTAATTATGATCAGTCCATTATCGGCACTTCATCCAGTGTTTTACCGCACCAGTGGGCTCTGAAAACCAACGGCTTCCTTCTTCAGGATCTATCGTAGTATATCTGGTGGGGGAAAGTTTCCCCTACGCGTCTGGCCCACCCTCGAAGCCTTTCAGTGACACGGTGACACATTAAAGCCGCCCCCGCGTGACCTCTGGCGAGGTGAGGAGGAGGAGGGTGGTGTGGGTGTATCCCAGGAGGGTCGGCTCCATTGACAGCGACCCAGCCCCCCTGGTAGCAGGGTCACGACCGGGGTCGCGTGCCTCGACGGCCTCTCATGCCGGTCCCACACTCTCGCCGAGGCGGCACGAGACAGCCCGAGCGCGAGAATGTAGGGAGTGACCTCGCCTCGCCTCGGGGTGCCTCGTCCTGCCTCGCCTCGCCTCGCCAGGTCTCGCTCCAGAGGCGAACTTTTGTGCAGAGTCAAAGGAGCCGACTCCCGCCGAGGCCCAAGGATAAGCGAGGCCAGAGGACGA
>PNEQ01114779.1:0-40980 GCA_003012365.1 Medauroidea extradentata | reverse complement strand
TTATTTATTTGGTTGGAAATTAGTTGAATTCTAAGGCCCGTTTATTTGCCGGGTGTAACAGGTTTTATTCCTGTATTACGTAAAGAGGTAAGTGTAACTGAACTGACATGAAGGTCACTGAAATGTAAGTAAATAGAAAACTTTGAGGTGTTAGTAATTAAAATTTGTATTGTTGTTAGACCCAGGAAAAGTGTTGTGACACGGTAGTCACTAGTGTTAAGTTTGTTGATGAGGATTTTATTTAAGTGGATTGTGATTGTTTAGTTTGTGTACCATAGGTGGTACAAAATAGTAGCATTAACGAGAAACTTATGTAGCGTAATTATTAGTTAGTTTTGATTGTGGCTCTCAGCATGCATTAGGCACGGACACGTAGAATTTAGCAATTAAGTTTCTTCTATTAGTTTTAAGTAGAAGTGTAAAAATAAATGTAAAGAAACTGAAATGGGCCAAGTAGGAATTTTTGGTGTGCCATAGTTTCGGCACTGTAGTAAGGTACTGTATAGTTTCTTGGTACGGAGTGTCGTACGTTTTCAGTCAGTAGCAATTTAATTTCACAAGTAAAAGTTTCTATACATTTTGGTTACCGTAGGATGCATTAAGTTAATTACAAAGGATCGTAACATAAGTCATCAAGTTGTTTTGTGTAAGATTTGAGTTATTTTAATTAAAAGTAAATAAGTAGTCGTAAATAAATAAATTACCTAGATTAAAAGTAAATGCGTCGGAGTAATTGCTGTTTGCTATAACTAGTCAAATTATAAGAAATATTCAGTTGACTGTAACGCATGTAACAGAAAGATTTTAGTTTGAATTTATGTTTTGTAAATGAGCAGCATGGTTACCGCACGCGTAGCCTTTAGTGTAAGCGCAGACAACAAGTGGCAGCACAGCACTTATAGTTACGTTCGCGTGGCAAATGATAGATGGCGTTGAGGTCCTCAGTCGTGTATTTTTAACGTATTTGACGAGTGTTTGGTCCAAAATTATTTTGTAGGTTTCGTCGTAAACGTGAGTTGTATGCGCAGCATTTTAAGGAGTAAGTTTGTTTTATACAAGGGTTCAAAAACATTGTTAGATTTAAATTAGTTAATTGTTTAAACTAAGGTAAATGTTTGGCAAGAAGCCACAGGATTTTTGTTTTGTGCGAGCAGCAACAGTTGGCTGCTCTGTAAAGAGTAAATGTTTTGTATAGATTTGTTTTGAAAAATTTAGGCCGTACAGGTTGTTGATTTATTTTATAAGGAATAGAGACTCACATTGTTTTTTTCAAAGTGTTAACAGTTTCCCGTGCTGTGTTGGTGATGACGTGAACCATTCGTGGGACATCGCCGGTAGACAAGAAGATTATGATTTCCAGAGACGTGACCTAGTTTTGCAGTCCGTCGTTGTGGTCCGAAAGATTCGCTGTTTGCGGCCAACAGGAAAAATAAGGTGAAAGTAAATGTTTTAAGAATGTTAAAAATAAAACTACGTAGGCCTACACACATAGTGTTTTTTTGTCATGTCATTTGTTTGAACTGTAGAAGTGCAGTAACATGATGAGGTTAATTGATAATTGCGGAGTATATAAAATTTTAAGTTCACCAGAGGACTCTTGTGAGGACAGTGATACAAATGAATCTATAAAGTTATGGTTTTTCGGCTTGTGCATTAACACTATTCCTATTTTTGTTTTGCTTCAAACAGAGGAAGGCTTATAACCAAAATAATGTATTAATTAAGGTTCGTTCAAAAATAACCAATTTTGAGCATTTATGTAATTTTTATATTTTCAAAATTTCAACATCTTGGTTTACACAATTGTCTTTGATAATTCATTGGCTATAATTACAACATAAAAGCAAACAGTTTACAAACAAATATCAACACAAGATAACATACAGTAATTTAAGGCTATTGTTACATTTGCTTAGCACATAAATGTATGTTTAAATAGGATACAAATAAAATTATAAATATTTGTATAAATTTAGGTATACTGACGTTTTTAACCAGAAAAACTTTTTTGAGTCTATGTTGGTATTACACAATCAATGCATTTACTTTCACTTGTAAGCAGCGTATCAATATGTGCTTCTTAAATAAGTTGTGAATATTTTTTGTAGTGAATTTTCAGAAAATAAAGTTGTATTTCTTCTCGAACTTTTTCGGGTTTACACAATGATGTAAATGTAATATAATGAAAGTTGCGAGTATATATTTTCATATTGATGAATTCCAATATTCACTTACATTTGTTTAACAGTTCCAGCATTAACTACATCATTTTTTAATCATGTATGACAATAGTAATAAGGTGTATATAAATCGTAACAGCTCATTGTACATATGGGTCTTAATTTTGCTTGTTTATAGTCTGTTATTACCATTGGTGACATAAATGGTTTTTGTTGGATTTAATAACTTATTCCCTCTAGATTGACAAAATTGCGCACTGTGCCGCGTCGCAACGCGCTTCTGGCAGTAGAGGCTGCACAGATGTTCCATAACACAGCTACCATCCACACGCCTCGCCTCTCAGCACACATCCTTCGCTAGTAGGAAAACTGTAGCGACCGGCGGCTTCCCAGGAATCTGCGCCGGCCACCTACAAACCACCTTGATTCGCCTGATGGTAGTGCGACTGTCGACAGACGAGCGCATTTTCTTCCTTTAACCAGTCATGTCGGACCCTCCATCTTGCACCCGTGTTGCGGTTCGAAATACTATCATTCTGGGCTTCCGAACCATAACTGTCTTTCGCGCAGGAGGAGAAAGAGATTACGCTCGCTGGAGTAAAGACAGACGAGAAAAAGTTCAATTACATCGCAGGGAACCTTGACTTCAAATAAACGCAACAGAGGTGTCGACATACTGACCCGGCCACCTTCCGAGGACAAGTACACAAATTAAAGTAGGAACTTATTAAACGGCTCAATGCATCACAAGAAAGAAACAGGATCATAACAATACCGGATACTGTAGGCCCTCAAAGTTCCTACGACATTTGAGGAGCCTAGCAGGTACAACTATCCCAAACGAACTCCTGCGGTCATTATGACAGGGTCGCCTTCCATCGTCTACCCAAGCAATTTGGCGGCCCAAGTTAAATCCTTCTTTAGACTCACTGGCCGACCTGGCAGATGCTATTGCCGACACAACCCTAAAGCCACAGATAGCTGAAGCCACATACATCGATGCCATTTTCGAGAGGAATGACACTACCAGTGACCTCTTAAGATTGGGGAAATGGCCCCAGCACTGATGCAGGAGATCGCTGCGGCTGCTGCTCCCCGTGGTCCACACCTCAGCAGCAGCGACCGCTCTGCATCACCCCAATACCATCGGCGTTCAAGAAGCGACGGCACCCCCGGGATATGCTGGTGCCATCGCTACTTTGGAGAGGGAGCACGACGCCGTACTGCTCCATGTACCTACGGCTCGGGAAACTATCAGGGGACTCGCTGATGGTGGCCAGCCACCCAAGCCAACCTCGTAGTAATCGCCTCTTCATCACGGTCAAGGAAGCTTTGGCGCAGTTTATGGTAGACACAGGCGCGGACATTTATGTTTTCCCACGAGTTAGGTTACCAGGACGATGCCCGAAGTACAACTATACTCTATTCGCGGCAAATGGCTCCACCATAGCAACATATGGATTTGTGACATTCACATTTAAGGTTGGGCTCAGGCGGGATTTCGCGTAGCATTTTGCAGTGGTCGACGTGTCCAAGCTCATTATTGGCGTGGACTTCCTCCACTATTATAGACTCCTTGTTGACATTCGCAACAAACGCCTGTTCGACAGCAATACATCACGAACTACAATCTGCCATGAGGTAATGTGCCATGTCGCGAGCATAGGGACACTTCTTCACTTCGCCCGCAACTCGGATCTGCTGAAGAGGTATGCTAGTATTACTAGACCAGCTGGCGTCCCACAATCTGCGCAACACAATCTGCGCAACACAATCTGCGCAACACAGTACAGTCCACCATATCAACGAGGGTGTTAGGATCGCTTGCAAATTACTCGGGGCCAAATGCCTGTTAAGCACACTGAGATGGGAAGAGAAGTGAACATCGGAAGTATATAGTCTCAGCGTTATCCTGTTGGCCAACTGGTTAACTCATGTCAAAACTAAGAGTTTAGGCTGAAACTCGACTTCAAGTGTACACCTTCCAAGGTGCACATAACAGTGAAGTTTCGTTATAAAGATATCTGACTTTAAAGTGTAAATTAAAACACACATTTAAATGTAATAAAATTACTTCAGTTTAAAAAAGTTACATTATACAGCACATAGTTATCCATTTTTATCTTGATTAAGGGATGTAACATTGTAGGTTTTTGATGTTCTGTGGGGGTACGAGATAAACATACTTGTTTATATTTTTGTATTTATATTTTGTATTTTTTTTTTCAATTTTATATATACATGCTGTTAATTTTAAAGATAATTGTAGTAATTATTGAACTCTAGAAACAAAGTTAATCATTTAGGTTTTTATGTATGTGGGTATGTGTTATGTTGCTTTAGGAACTTGAGGGAAAAAAAAAGACTTTTCTCATACACAGGTGTGCATGAGAGTTTAACTTCATCTAGTTATGACCAGTTGGCTGGGTAGCAACAAGCATAGGTCCTTGTTTGCAAAAATTCGTAACTAGGATTGCAGGATGCCCAATAACGAGGCGTGAGTTTCATTTAGTCTCTATAGAGGATGGTGTATGTATTGGGTAGTCAATAGGAGCGCGGCAGTGGAGGTCAGGCGAGAGGGACGCCAGCAGCGACATGCTTGGATGTGTAAGAGTTCTTCCCCGGTGCTCGGGAGGTCCGGATGCATCTAGGGTGTAACTCCAGTCTGTGTAGTCTAAAAAATTTACGAAGTGACTAGGACAGTAGCTCAGAAATGTAGACATGTATTAACGCAATTTAACATGCACGGGTAGCGCCCGTGGTCATTTTTTCTGTGCAACATATTTCGGGCAGATAAGAACTCCTGCTAAAATTTTTCTTCCACCTGTACATGTGGCCATTTGGGCATCTGGCTATAGTTTTCATCGCCCAGTAAGTATTCTTCTTTTGCATACTAAGACTTGGGAACTTTGTAATCTTCATGTGGACATCGTCAGTACTAAATTTATCTTCAGTTTCCTTTAAGATGATTTTCGATCTATTCTTTATATTGCGAGTTCGTTACTGCCCAAATCAAGTTATTTCATGTAATGTTATTCCATGACGGATTTGTGACTATTGGAAATTATTTTGAAGGTAAAATCAAGAATACAATTAAATTATTTTTTTCTTTAGTACTTCTGCAGGTTTTTTGGTTAAAACAGTAGCCCGGTCTAATAAATCCAAATTACCCTTAACTAAAAAATGTAAATTATACAACCTAAATTATTTCAAGAAAATGGGCAAATAGTGGGTAAGGCTCTGATGTAACAAGACGACATCGTTTGCTTTTGAGGGCCAAGGAGTCAGCCCATTTTCCATGGATTCATCTTGTGTTTCTCGTATGTTTGGCGAGTACGACATTTGGTGTAAGTCCGGCCGTGTGACAAAGGTTTTACTGTAATTTCCACTACACAACTAAAAATAAAAATGTCCATGGAGTGGTATTCATAGTCGTGTATTAAGCACTACCTTCGTCAAGATGGTCATGTAAACAGTCTTAAGAACGATTGTACACAAAAATCGGGCCACTGAAATAATCAAAGTCCACTTCGGCAATCATCGGCTGTGTGCAAGCGGGAGCCTGGCATCTAGACAACCTGCAGAACAACGAAGAGCAGTGCGCTCTAACTGCGCTGGGCACACGCTGTGTTGTAGGATTGGAGCATCGCCCGTTCACACCTTCCTCAAGCGAACAGGCACTGTATATTGGCTAAACCAGTGCGACGCACAAATCATTTAGTAAATGCAAAAGTGACACATGTCCATTTATATTACTCAAACATGAAGATAGAAAAGGTATTTGTAAAACACAGTAACGAAGTTACAAAAGTGCACAAATTTTCCAATGACCAGACAAAAACTGTTACCTATATTATATCAAAATGTTAATATTCAATGCACGCATATTCTCATTATCATACTGCGAGCTGAAACTAATGTATATTGTAACAATACTGTAATATTTAACTGGCAGTCGCAGTGACGTTATGGTCTGACTTATTCGCTTACATCTTTACATATAGAACAATTATCGAACACTGGAATGACCATGTGGTTTACCGGGATACTTCTATCCCTCATTGGCAGTCCACTGCTGATCCATTGTGACTTAACTTCACGTCTGTTAAGCACGAACAAAACTTGTAACACCATCATTGCACTGATTATTTACAATAAAAACCTTCATAAACAACCATAGAACAAGTATTTCAGACACTACATATCTAACACTAAGCAGTAAACTTATCCTGATTACAGAATAATGTTGTGAGTTGTTGGTCCAGTTAGTGGCAAACGGCCACTTTCGCCCCGTTTGACATTAACAGATGTCATTCTCCCGTGCGAAACGACTGCACACGTGATTCCATTCATGGGTCCTAATGTAGATTGTTAGCTAGGTTAACTAGGCAGTTCTGACTGACTAGTGATCAGCGTATTGATTATTAACATATATTACGTAGTACAAGCATATATGAAGTGTAAAGTTATTAAAACGTTTTGTACCACACTCTGGGCACTAGAGACGAAAGGGTTCGAGTTACCCGAAAGGGTAAACACAACGAAATAACCAAACTAGATAATACAGGGTGGAAACTGTGTATTATCAATTTTCACTCATTACATACAATGACATCGGGAAGAGTGTACAATAGTTAACATAAGGTTACACATTTAATTGCCCACAACAAGGCCTGAAGGGCCCATACAAATCAATAGCGCAATTAGATTCGGGCCCCCTCGACACACCGCCGGTACGTCATAATAGATTAATCAAACCTAAAGAAACTAGTAAATAACGTAGGGTAAATATGCGGCTTACCGAGCCGGCAACAAGATGACGACCCGTGCACCCGAACCAAAACTGTACACTTACCGACGGAGTGCCGAGAGGGACACGACCTTTCACGGACGGAGGCGGAGACCAGAATGCCTCTCTGCGGCGGGTCACCAGCTGACGCTGGCCAAGGAAATGAGGGGAGGGCCAGGAGAGGGAGGGCGGCCCGAACAGTTCCGATGCGGCCCGAGCTTGGCCGAAGGTATCAGTTCCACACCCCAGCGTCCAGCGCGTGCGCACACACACGTCTGCTGCCATAAAAGTAGTTTATTGCTCCCATTAATCCAGGTCAAAGCACCAAGTCATGTTCGGTGGGGAGAAACCCCAGCACAGTTTTATGTTGCTGTTCCCTACATTACTGTATAATCCCATATTTAACAACTGTTATCTGTAATTTTTGAACGCAAAACTTGCTAAACATTGCTGTCTGCTATGTGGCATAACATTTAACAATGACGCATTAGTGAGCACATGAAATTTCAAACATTTTTATTCCAATATTCAAATTGCGTAAACGTGAAAATTTCTCAAATTCCGTAATGCAAGCAATTAAACCAAAGTTGACAAAATATTATTCCATAATATCGTGATATTTAAAATATCTACAGCTTCTACCAAAAGTTCAAGGACACCATTATATTAAACTAACAAAAGGTTTTGGCCTTATAATAATACGTGACATTAGTAATGACACAAGGATAACTGCTTCAGGCTATGTTCAAAGTTTAATTAGTTTAAAAAATTTAAATAGGACAGATTGTTTAAAAGTTACCCTATTTTTCTTTTTTAAAAATAATAATAAAATACTAGTATAATATTATGCTTATTTTGTAAAATAAAAATAGAGTTATTGTGTGGTTATAATTTTATTTTCAGCGTTTTATGTTTCCGCCCAAAAAATTAGGATACATATCATCCATTGTTATATTTTTTTACATCTTCGGAAATTCATTAAGGTGAAAAAAATTTATGTTATTTTAAAAAAAGGGAAAAAAAATAACTTTTAAGCAAACTGTCTTATTTTCAATTTTGTTTTTACAAATTGTACTCTGGACATATCCTGAAACAATTATCCATGCGAAATTAATAATCAGGTCCCGTAGGATTAATTATGAGGCCAAAAAGTTTTGTTAGTTAAACAGAATGGTGTTCATAAACTTTTAGTAGAAGCTGTAATTGGTACCTAAATTCCATTTGTATGTTCTGTCATTACACGCGATAATTCTATATGGATACTTGAACAATAAGACCTAGTAAAACAAACTATTATTTTTCTTGACATAGCCTGCGGCATACCATTATTGCGTACAATGCTCTGAAACAGTGGCGTAGGAACAGGGTGGTACAAGGGTACAACGTACCCTCCAAAATTTGATAGTGGGTACAAAATATAATTTGTAACCCGTACATATTAGTGTATATGCATAAAAACACAAAATTCAAATAAAGAAACACATTATAGCAATACGTATGTTTAATCTAATTTTATATTTATGCTGAATTTAACAAATAAAACTAAACTATTAACAATTTAAAAGTTTGAGCATAAATGTTTGAGTAAATATTTGTGTTTTGAGCGTAATGAAAGTGTTGGATTTTTTTTTGGTAACAAACCAGCCCTGCAGATGTTATTTTTAATATAAATAATGTAATTCTCTGTCCACAATATTGACCAGGATCAGAAAAGATTCGTCCCTCTACCAAGGTTCGGTCTTCTCCGTGACAGTTAGGCTACTATCCACTAAGCTAAGGTACTGAAATTCGCTTACAAGTCCAGTGAACGGCTTATCTATACCATACAGTTCGGCAGCTACGATGTTGTGTAGATCTTTGTGTTGTAGACGTCCGAAATATGTTATAATTTATACCAGCTGCCCGGCCGCGACTTCGCTCACTGTTCTTTTAAAAATTATCAACAATATAGTAATCTGGGTTAGACCACACTGGCAGTCAACCGGATTTTCACAGGTGATAATCGTGCCTGTACGATGCCATAGTTCGGTTACTTTTCTTATGGATCTCCAGTTTTCTTGGCACTTCTGCCAGCTGCCACTCATATGTGCGTCTATAATAGCATAGCAGTTCCCCGTCGCCGTTTTTTCACGGGGTTTGAACCCTAAACTTCCTACCGGTGTCCCAAACTATTACATCAAGAAAGTTTGTCAGAATTGATAAAAAGCAAATGTGTTAAGATAGGCCTGTGCCCAAAGCGGTACACGTATCAATAGCTTGACAAAAAGTAATAACTTCAAAAAATTGTTTCTCCATATTCATATCTGCTATTCGATACTTCTGTAACATTTTACATCTTTCTGCCACTTGAACTGTCGAATTTCGAAAAATTATTTAATCACTTATTAGTTATTTACGTAAGTTTCATTCTTATTCAGAAATATCGCGATATCTCCACACATCTAACAGATACAGTCGGTTAAGAGGATGAGGTAGGGGTTCCCTGCAGAATTTTTAATTTTTTAATAAATTTAATGTTTTACGATATATGATTTATGATTTACTATATAGACACATATTGTAAATACATTTAGAGTAATAAAAAGTTTCTAGAATTCATAGATTTTGTGTACAGGCAGATCAAGCCCAAATTTGTAAAAACGGTTTTATACAAGAGACGAAAAAAATCTGACGTAGAAAAATGAAATAATTTCACACTGAAGAACCGTGTCACAGGTTATGTCAAGATATTTATAAAACAACTTCAGTGATTTGTTTTTGTTTCTTTAAACAATTGCTGAATTTGAAATAAAAAATTGCCAAAATTCTGCCATTCTTTTTATAATACGGAAAATGTCATTGCCGGTTTTTATACATGTCTTGATGTAGCCCGATACACTGTTCTTCAGTATGAATTAATTATTTTCTATATGTCAGTCGATTTTCCTTTTCTTGTATAATACCGTTTTATGCAACTGTCTTTGTACTTACCACTATATAAAAACTGTGTAAGCAAGAAATTGTCATTACTATAAATATAATCACAAAGTATATCTACAAAACAAATCAAACCTCGTACAAAAACAAACATTATTAAAACAATTCAAAGAATTTGGCTGTAACTCCCTCCTTAGTTGAAACAACGATAATTTTTTTTAATGTCCTTAGAGGTTGAATTTCAAAAAAACCCTGGAATTGCTTTTTACGGTTATTCGTAGGCTTGATTTTGATACATCAATCAACTCGATTTCACAATAGATTTAAAAGTTTTAAATTATATTTTATAACTTTAGCCCCCTTAGTTTTTAAACAAAAAAACAGGTAATATGTATAGATGATGGTTTATCGCGCGAAAACTTGACTGTTTGCTGGATTTCAACACATGTTCAGCTTACCAGAAGATTACTTGATTTAGCTTGTACTGGAACTGTTACTCTACTTGACTGAGGCAATAAGAATCCCAATATTGTAATATGTTATGCCTGTTATTCGTCTGCAGACAGCTACATTATGTCACAAGTATATCACCGAATCATATATGTTTCAAGAAACTACAGTGGTTTCAAGGATATGTTGGCAAAAACATTTTCGCGATGTACAATCATTACTAGATGCATTTTTGTAAACTTTGTGCTGATGTAAAAAGCACCTTGATATCTCAACTGGTTTACGCGCTATTGAGGATTCATGGAAAAACATATTTCACCACATTTCACTGACTTACTATGATTTTCAAATTAAAAAAAAACTTTATTTATGTCTACGACGTAAGGAAAGCCCATTTCGAAATTGCACATATCTTAGTACAGAAGTTTGGCATGTGCGTTGACAAGTGCATGAGTGTGTGAATGGGTCTCTTCATTTTATAAAGAGAGATTATGTATGTAGTGTCAAAGTATATAACACAAAATTAACAAGAAAACATATTTTTTCATATATGATACGCCATTGCGTAAAAAATTTAAAAAAAAGTATGGAGGTATGTGGAAATGGTTATGGAGTTTCAAAGTATTCTTGTAGTCAGCATCAAATTTTATGCAATACAGGTATGAAATTTAAGAGGTTTAGTAACGTGTCATTCGTTCGTTTGTTTGTCAAAACTATCAAATAAGTTAACAATTCCGCAGAAGAATGAGTACCTGCAAAAAATATAATCTTAAAAATTTAATAAAACATAAAATATATAACATTTGTATAACATAAGGAAAATTATACTACTGAAGCACGTGTAAATTAATATCTAGAAAATATTTTGCGAGCCTGAAACTCGTTAAAACAAATCAAATTGCTACACAAATAGAAAAACTTAATTCAATATTATTTTGCTTACTGCATCATATATAGGAGGCCGCGGTGGATGAAGTGACTACTGCTCGACAAACCTAATTGCGTCTTCGAAAAATATGTGAACTACAACCGTCCCCCTCTCTGACATACCCCACCCTCCTTCTCTCATTTGCCTCGCTACATACTCCCTGCCAATAGCGGACAAGTGGCATGGCCGTCGCGACCACTAACCTTGCGTCGCGACAAGTAGTGTGTACAGTCTCGTCAGCTGAAAAGTGACAACCAGTGTGTAGTTCGCTGTTGTCCAGGGGGCCTAAGCTCGAACTGCACTCGTATACGATTTGTTAAATGTTCTGTCGAAACACGCACGATTTAAAAAAAAAACGGCAAGCTCGAACCATACGAGAGCCCTCGTATACGTCCAGACTGTGCGAGTTGGTACTCTCTCGGTAGGCACAGTTCACCTTCACAACTCGTATACATCGAGTGTAATAAGCAGACAATATGGCCACCATGGCAAATGCCACCAATAAAACGAGTTTGACGGCACATGTGGAATATAAGAATTACGTATCAGCGCGAAACACAATAAAACAGCAGTACAGAATTACTGAGGCTGAAAACTACTAATTACTTATGACTAAAAGAAATGTTTTTACAACTTATCTAATACTTAATAATAACCTCACTTGTAGCATGTGATGTAATAGACAAGCGGCATTCGACCGCTTGGCTCAGTGGTTAGTGCTCCTGGCTGCTGAGTCAGGTGTCCCGGGTTCGATTTCCGGCCGGGGAGGTGACATTTAGAGTCATTCCTCGGGTTCAGGACTGGGTGTTTTGTGTTCGTATTGTTTGGATGCCACACGTCGACATAAAATTATACAGTTACACAAAAACAAAGTGACTGGAGATGACATGAATTAGCCAACTTAAGGAAGGGGGGGGGATATTTTGGTGCAGTGGCGAGGCGATAGCCTTGCCATTGTTCCAAATAATTTTTTTTAAATAAAAAATACAATAGAAGAAGAATAAAAAATGTTAAAAATAAAAAAGTGGACAGAACTTCAGCGTCATTAATGAACTTTTTTAGCTGCAGAGAGTTCAAAACTTGGTCAAAGCAAGTAATTTTTTTTTACATGGTTAGTTATATTCTTTTTGTCTTCTTGATAAAAATTTGATTCAAATGAAAATTTACACGAAATATTAGCATGCGAGACTGTTAATGATTTAACTCTAGTTAAGTGCTATGATGATTCACGAAACAACTATAGGTCTACACACTGTTGACGATTGTTAAATATTAATGCTACTACCATTAGGAGAAGTAGAATACGAATAAATATGCTATGACTAGCTGCCCCGTTGCGGCTTCGCCCGCGTGTACTATAGAAAAGAGTAACTAACTTTTAGTTACATGTTAATTGATGGTGATACTATATTCTATATTATACTATATTCACTATTTATCTTTAAAATATCAAATACAAACACATTTTTCCAGTCCACTGCGCTAAGCGTACTTTTTTTAATTCATCTTTATTTCTCTATAAAACAGCTGCCCGGCTGTGGCTTCCACTGCAAAACAACTTCCCGGCATTTAACAGCTAGCGTACTCAATAACAGTGTAAAGAGCGCGCGCAATACGCGTAATTCCCATCGCAAAGTCTTGCACGGGATACGAACCCATAACGCCACCCCTCCCACACCCCAAACTTTATACAATACCTGAGTTGCCAGCGAATGTTTTCCTCGCTTTTTTTTTTTTTTTTTTTTTGGCGGTCGCAAATTATATAACAAAACTTTGAGTTTTTGAAGCGTACACAAACCAACATAACATTTATATATAAAGCGTATTAGATTTAGGGCCACAAGGTATACAGTTCAATACATTTTTTATTTCCTTAAATGTAGCCGAAACTCTGTGTAGTATTTGCTCTCGTCTTTCTCCCAGTTATATATTTACTGCCAGTTTGTGCTAAGCATAGTATTTTAAGTTTCTGTTATTACTTATCGAAATTTATATAGTTGATATTTTTGTGCGACAAGCATGCAATGTGTGCAAAACAGAAATAGTTGGAAATTTATTTCATCAAAAAACTTGGTAAATAACTGTAGGGTTTTCCCACATACTTAACAAAACTGCGGTGCATGTTTAAGTTACAAACTGAAAAAAAGTGATAAATAGGAAAACCTTACATACTATCGGATATAAAATAAAATAAAACGTACAACATAAGTATTTATTTCAAGAAGACCTTTTACACTTCAAATTTATTCATAAAGTTTCAACGAAACTAGTTCGGCTGAATACCATTTTCAGCGTGTAGTTAGTGATGTGAAGTAAGTAATATACTGTAAATATCTTATTTGAATGAACATCCATTCTTACAATATGTCTTTAGAATGTGTTGTAAAGTTTACAAGTATAATATTCTGCTTTTACGGACAGGAAATACTCTGTATAACTAAGATATTTGAAGTATTTTATGTTGCAAACCAAGTTTTCATATGCAATAATACTAAACTTTATCGTGTCACTAACTTAATTTTAATAACATAAATTGTGTGAGATACATCTAATAAGAGGGAAAAACCCGGTAGCTAGAGCTGAGTCTCATTCCAACCTCTGAGATTCCAAGCAAAGAAAATCTAACTGTCTTATAAATCACGAAGCTATACACCGCATCAAAAGACCAGCATATTTAGTATTGGAAGTACAAGGACAAGTAGCACTTTCTGGAATGGCGTCTTCAAGAAGCAGATAAGTTTGTCTTGAGTCACCAACATTTACTAGCTAACCTTGACTAGGACCTCTTCACTATAGGTCCCATTCGCAGTTTAGTTAAACGAAACAACGGTGGCGGAAAACCCTTTCCTATAATTAGGATGGCGTCTTATAAAAAAAAAAGTTATAAAATCGGCTCGTTAGGAAATGTCACATTTACTCTCTAGCTATGCCAGTGATACATTAGATTTCGCACATGAACAAAAAACCGTGACTAATAACTTTCAGCCCCGCGAAGTAATAAATTACATAGATAATCTGTAACATACCAAAATAAGTTTACAGTAGAATAAAATAATAAATTTGCTTTAATAAAGTGATGTGTAGTCTGCATTCTGATTAGTGTTTGCAACAATGATAATAGTAATGTTACCGGGAAAATAAATATAATCTAATATAAGTAATAAATTCCATTCATTCACAAAAATTGTCATCTCTACCTAAATGTTCTGTAATAAAATATTTTCTCACATATAAATAATTAGTTTTAAATTAAAATATATATAACCTGTTGCATAATGTCAACTAAGAAATTAATCAAATTCATAAAATATTCCCTTATTACATACGAAATTCTTTTCGCCAACATTGGGACACAAAGCTAAAAAAACGATTGTATAATGGTTTCTTACATAGACAAAAACATGAAAATTTTAGTACAACTGTTTACTTTTAGCTGGGTTGGTCATATGTACGACGTAACATTTTGTGTCTGGAAAAATAAGTGCCGCATAAAAAATGTTAAGACTCGTAGAAAACCTTTTACTAACCACTATGCATATTTTCTTACAATAAAACGTTTAATGGGGTGATGACCGCGTGATCAGCGTATTGGTCTTTCTGTTACAGCTTTCCTAGTTTCAAATCCCTACAATGTATTTTTTTTAATAGTTTTAAATATATTATTTAAATTTATTGTCAAATTTCCACATTATGCTAAATTTCTACTTATAAAAAGAGAAGTTTCGAAACATAAAGCGCATTATAAACCGATTCCCAGGATAGTAAAAAAAGCTATTTTCCCCACAGCTGTACTTGACTTTCGGTATCTTGACTGATGCAAAAATTAATCATAGTCATGTAAGAAAATTCTGTGCAGATTTGCCAAAAATACAATGACACAAAGATACACATTCAACTTGCAACAAATCTTTCAATATTTTTTTATTACGTTCCATCATTTCAGAATGAATTAAGTTGTGTCATTATTTCCTCCCGCAACATTCTGGCTACTCTTACTGTCCAAGTGGTTGTCAGCTTGCCTTGTGCACGTTTTATATTCTTACAGTGTTAAAACAAATAACTTCGGTTAGATTGTGGAATGTGATATACGATATCTTACTGAAATAGGTATGCAATTATTGTAAAAATAAAACATTAAAGTAAATATAAAAAAGTAGCATTCGTAACTAGAAATAATTTTATTTTTAAGAATCAATTTCTTTGTACTCGATAATATTTTACATAATACGTCGGAAAAATTGTGTTGAACATTTTATTATTGTTTATAATTACGTATTATCTATATACGAAAGTTAAAAAATATTTCACATTTTTAACATGTCATTTATGGATCCACAAAAGGCAGCGAAATATATGTATTAAATCGACAATTATTTAACAAATCTTAAATAATTTTTATTTTGCCAGTTTTCATTTTCTTCAATTCCACAATTTTTAAATTCACCACCACGCAAGTGTCAGAATAAGAACTGGACTTGTGATTGGTGGCCTCCCGTCAAAACTCTTTATAATTTCTCGCTTCACAGAAGCCAACCTGAATATACGATACACAATTCCACTCGAACGCTACTCCTTTCGAATAAGTATAGCGTATACAAGTGACCGGTGTTCGAGCTTAACAACCTTCGTCTCGCAAACGTTTTGCGCCGTACGAGACCATTCTCACACAAGTTCTACTCGCACAAACTCGAGCTTAGGCCCCCAAGTCGTGTCGTTTTGCACCGCGTATCTGTAAGCTATATCATTGCACAGGCCTATTAGACCTACTACAGATGGTCGCTTACAATATGAATGGTAATAAACTTTAAAATAACAGTTTCAAGTTTCGTGTAAATTACTTACAAAGATCCCAGAGTCATATCAATCACATAAGAACAATACATTTGGTGTAATCATCACAGTAGTATTTGATTCAGATGAACAATATAAGAACACACCATAATCAGATTTTCAATTTATTAAAATACACTAATTTAACATCAATAATATAGTATTAAATTTTAATTGACTTCTTGGGAACAGAAAGCCATTGAAATTGCAATGTAAATGGCAAAAAAGATTATTCTCTGTTAACACATGGAAACTGTAGAAGACTACAGAATATGATGTATGTAAGAGGAAAATGTAATTTAGGGGAATGTATCTGCAAAGATTGTGAAAAATAGCATTTATAAAACAGTTTCACAGTATTTCTATTTCAGACTGTAGCATTAATTAGCACTCTAAACAAGATTCACAGCCTTAGTTAGCAGACATTTTTAACAGCAATAGACTTACATACTTGAAATTAAAGTACATAAAATACATTGATGGTGGAAAATTACATCTGCATTTGTTATTGTCTCTCCTGTGGCATAGTCTTACAAATTTTTGCGAGTAGTATTCAGCCACATACAACAAACAATTTTCTTAGTATGACGTAAGATGGGGTGACATTGGCCCATTGGGGTGACTTTGACCCATTACTACTAAAAGATAAAAAGTATTTTTTTTCAAAATGAAAATTATGATTGATTCACAATGTAGCTATGTGACAGTATGCAGGAATATTTTTGCTAAAATTTCCCATCAACATTTTTAATATTTTAATGTTTACATGTTGGTAGCTATTGTTTATATTAACAGATGCTTTTTGGCGCAATATTGGTGTTCTGATACTTTACTGTGGATAATACAGAAGATTTGTTAAAATTTCAAGGTAAGGATTTTTAATTATTTCTTCTATATCTAAATAAGAAGATATAATGACTAAACTATGTAAAATACAGTCGTGGATTGTTTTCTAGCTTGCTTTTGGAAGAATTGTCAAAATTGTTCTAATTTGGGATGACTTTAACCCATGCCAACTTTTGAGGTTATGTGTTTGGGTAGTGAAAATAAGTAACCAGTACCACTTTATTATTAAAAATAAATTACTACACATTCATTTATAATTATTTTTAACTAAGAAAAATTATTTTTCATTTCACAGACCACACCAGCTATGCCGAGAAAGTATAAAAGGCGACTAGGAAGTCGGCCATATTATCAACTATTCACCAGAAACTTTGGCGAGATGTCTGAATGCTGTCAAAAGTGGAATGCCTCAACGTTTGGCAAGTGAAACATTTGGGATAGCGAGGAGCACTATTAAAAATAAACTTAATGGTGAGTTGTCTCCATGTAGTAATAGTGTAGAAGGGCAAGCCATTTTTACGATAGAACAAGAAGAAAGTTTTGTCACCCACATTGTGAAACTATCGGAGTATGGATTTCCGATCAACGAGCTAGAACTTAGGTTTATTGTTGCTGGGTACCTAAATAAACGAGTACGTATTGTCTCCAAGTTTAAGAACAATATTCCAGGATATGAGTGGGCAAAATGTTTCCTTAACGTCACAAAATTCTGACATCCAGATTTGCTGCAAATATAAAAAGGGCGAGGGCAGCCACTACTGTTGAAGGGTTAAGTGAGTTTATCGACAACTTGCGCGAGGTTGTGGAAGGTGTACCACCGTGTAATGTGTGGAATTTCGATGAGACAAACCTAACAGACGATCTGGGAAACAAGAAAATAATCTGCAGAAGAGGTACGAAATACCCAGAGCGCATCGCTTATTTCAGTAAAAGCTCTGCAAGTGTAATGTTTTGTGACATTGCTGCTGGTGAGTTGCTGCCGCCATACGTGGTATTTAGGGCAGAACATTTGTGGAGCACGTGGTGCGAAGGGGATCCAAAAGGAACGCGATACAATCGTAGCCGACATGGGTGGTTTGATGCAGCTACATTCCAGGACTCGTTTGAGTTTCAATGTTTACCAGTTCTCAAAAAACAAGAAGGAAAGAAAGTCATACTGGGGGATAACATGTCATCTCACATAAACCCATATGTAATCAAACTGTGTGAAAATAATGACATAAGTTTTGTTCGTCTCCCACCAAATACAACCCACATCACAAACCTTTAGATGTTGCTTTGTTTTCGCCCATGAAATCTATTCGGAAAAAGATACTAGGTTACTGGAAGGAGACTGATGAAGGAAGGCGACAAGGAACATTGCAGAAAGAACATTTTGCTCCTCTTCTTGGCAAACTTGTTAGTGAACTCGGCCAAACAGATCCATCGAATCTCAAATCAGGAGTTAGAAAATGTGGAATTGTACCTATTGATAAGAACCAAATTGCGAAACGTTTACCATCTCAAGATTTCCACACTGATGTTGGCCAAATAAGAGAGCCATTCATAATGCACCTCACCCGAAAGAGGAAGGACATGATTCCAACCAAAGAAGGCAAAGGGCGTAAGAGGAAACTGAATGTCCCTCCAGGACAAAGTATTACTGCAAATGACTTTGTTGATTGTGAGGCAAGTGCAACGTGTATCAAGATTCCAAAAAAGAACAAGTTCTACTGGCAAACGGACAGAAAACGTTGAGCCATTGACCTGCACCAGTAAGAAGACCTCAAAACAGTCATTATGTAATGATTGCTCCAGTGATGAAGAATCTGCAAAAGAAGACAATTCTTACTGTGTTTCATCTAGGCATAGTGATCTGACAGTAACAGATGAAGAGCAATCATTGTCAAGAACAGAAGCACCAGAAAAATTTGTCCCTCATGATGACAGTGTAGCCTGTGGTGAAATTGTTGTAGTGTACAATGGCGCAGAGTATCCGGGTGAAGTCATAAACAAAACAATTTGAGGAAGTAGAAATAAATTGTATGGTTAGGAATACCAAGGCTTGGAAATGGCTTGAAAGACCGGACAAATGCAAAAATTAGTGGAGCAATGTTAAGATGAAAATTGAACCTCCAATTAAGATAAACAAACGAGGGTATTTCCGAGTCCCAGAACTCGAAAATTTTGTAATGGAATAAGGTTGTACAAACACTGTGTTGACCATCAGGAGTTTTTAAACCACAATTCTTATTTTTAATTTTACCCTAATTAAAAAGTATTACTTTCACAATTTATTTGTAAAATATTGCTATTAATAGCTTAAATATTCAAGTATTAAAACGATTTATACAAACTTTTGTGTTGGGGCATTTTCTGTTAGTAATATATAGGATGACATTGACCCAGATGGCGATTTACTTAAATTTTTAAGGAAAATAATGCAATGGGCCAAAGTCACCTTATACTTTGGGTGAAAATGGCCCATACTTTGATTTCACTATATTTTTTAAAAAAAATTAGCTTAAATTACTTTTTCTGTGTGTTACAATAATGTTATTTGACCGTAATAAGACATGTAAAAAAACTGCACATCAAAATTAAAATTTTCCACATAACACTTTGAAGTTTTCAATATCTGGGCCAATGTCACCCCATCTTATGGTGTATAAAATAACTTCTTGGACGATAAATTCTGCATAAGTTAAATTAGAAATTTAATTTTAATATTTACTAGTAGCTAGCATTTAACCTTTTGATCGACAGGATTGTTAGCTTTTCAAGGTGAAAAAATTTCAATAACTATGTTAGAACATTGACTAACTTCACTGTGGAAAAATACTGTTCAGCATGTTAACATGTATTAAACAAAAATCTGTTGCAGCAAAGAATCACTGAACATTTAAAATGTATTCAAAAATATATATTCAGACCATTTATTCGAAAAAATCTAGATTGCAGCCTATATAAAGCATTCAAATAGTTAATACGATTTCCTATCATCTGTAATATCAGTGGTGCACTATAAGCACCGACTATACATTTAACCATGTGAAATCAATGTGTCTACCGATCATTCTAATGAAGATAAGCCGAGGTGCATTATTGGACATTTCCAGCCTTGCCTCTTGTATGCTATTGGCAGTAGACTCTACCTGCCTCTACAGGTCACAAACAACTACTACGAGTAGTGTATACATTCATTGCTTAGCACAGTACGCCACACTGAATAATATGGATTTCTAATGTACATATTTTTCAGCCAAGACAAGTTTCCGACATTTCGGAAGATAATGCAAGACAAATTCCAAATTAAAACATATACAAGGAAGTCGGGGGAAAAAAATTAAATTTCAAGTATGTACAGAAATACTTTTTGCAAGCATTAGGGCATTAATAGACACACCTGAATTTTAGCGAAAATATTTCGTGACTGATTGTACTACAAAACACTATAGCTCCTGTTCACATCAATGATTGGCTGTTTCTAACTCTCACGCATCTAGGGGTTCTACCTGCAAATCACAGAAATGTGGTGTTGCAGTAGCCTGATTTTGATTGGCCCAGTCGTATGAGTGACTTCTCAACATAAATACGCACTGCCAATAACCATGAAGAAAATTGTATTTGTGAACGAAAAGTGTTGAAAAAAACTGAGGCAAAAACCTTTTTTGCCAAAAACAGGTGTCCCTAAGCATTAAATATCCTTTTCTAGTTGCATTGTGCAGAAAAAAACATATACAGCATTGTTTTTCGTAAACTGACCTCTCATATTGAGAAGCATACCCATAAAAGGTTCCTATGATCCCTGTCCCACAAAAGCAGGTAATGCTTAGAGCTATAGGCTGACAATCGAAAACATTTCTGAGGAAAATCAAGAAATTTAAGAAACGTCTATTTATATTAACACACATCTAGGAAATGTATGACGAAATGGTAGTTTCGCAGTTTCATTACAATTAAAGAATTTTAAAGTCGAGTTAATCCACTACACACACCACATACAGTACACTGGCCGTATGTACATATTTACTACAGAAAAGTAAAAATCACTGATAAATAAACACAACCCTACGAGACCATACATGACACGTACACAATATATGATAGATTAGAAGCTCACATAAAACATCACGCACAAAATTCTGAATCTTCTAAATTTCCTGACATTTTCTCATATGGTGTGGAAAGAAACAAAAGGCACACAACAAAGCTTACAGGCATAACAGTTATTATCGATGCCAGCATTGAATGTTAAAATCAACATTTCTTTTCAATGCAAACATTCTTACTGAAACGGAAATTTATACATACTAAAATATCTATACTGCATTTGAAGTAATAGTTTACAATAAAATAATCACCAAGATATTGGAAAAAAGTGGTTAAAGTAGCTGAGGTTGAAGAGGAATTACTTGATCATTCAGATATTATATTTTTAGACTGAAAATTAGTCAATTGTGATTGAGGTATTTCAGCTCTTGTAGAGGCTTCTGCCAACTTCAGATCCTCTTATCTAATTTTAATTGTGTATACTTCCCATTCTGCTTCTTCCCTGATCCCTGATGCATAATGGGGAGATAATAAGAAAAAAGTCTGTAAAAAACTCTGCTGTGATTTTTCGTCTAGAAGTAATTTGACACATTGTGCAAAAATTATATAAATGTCCAGAAACTGCCCTATAATAAGCAAGTCAAATGAATCACTGGACAGAACAGGAGACAAATATGTTAATGTCATTTGTAAAATGTGTATGAGAACATTATTCTACTGACAAACCACTGCCAAAATAACACGGATTTAGTCTTCACTCACATTACATGCCAGTTAGCGGTGAAGTGTAGAAGAAAGCATATTGCACAATGGTTCAGTCTATGTTGAAATATGCTACAGAAGAGTGGGTCTTTTACGTAAAGGTGGAGGTACAAGGTGCAGAGAAGGGCAGCGAGGTGGGTTATAAATAAATGGAAAAAACAGGGGCAGGATGGTGGGGTGGAAAGGAACTTTTAGGCCTTCATTGATGAGGGAAATGAGTTGGAAACCATTGAGGGACAGGACGAGAATAGAAAGACTGGTAAGGATGTACAAAGTGCTGAAGGGTAAGGGTGGACGGGAAAAGTTGCACTGCAAGCTAAGGGAGCATTTAAGGAAAGAGGCATCAACAGTGAAAAGATACAGACGATGTAGAGAAGAACGGCGAAGGGTAGACAGTCTAAAGCTTGTGAGGACTGTAATTAAATGGAATGCTTTGCCAAAGGAGCTGGTGACTGTAAAAGAAGTGGGGAGATTTTGCAAGGTTGTGAAGGATTGGCATTGGAAGGATGGGTAGTGAGTCCCTTTGCCACACGGCGATATAGACCAATTGCGAGGGTATAAGCTTAATATTATTATTATTAAAAAGGCAACACGTGACCAAACAATACAAATAATAGAATGAGTTTGAAGTATTCTTCATTACGTATATACTATATTGGTACATGACTGGCATAACGGAGTCTTCGTATTGTGAAGAAGTAGGCAGAATGCACATGTCTTATACCTAAAAGAAAATGTTCAAAGAGAGAGAAACCAAAAGTAAAAAGATTTAGAGGGTTTGAAAAACAACGAAGTTGAGTAGGCAGAATAGTTTAGAACTTTACTCACGTAATATTTGAATATGAGAGATATGTTTGTATTTCACTAAGTCATGGTATTTTCAAACATGTACAAGTTTTCAATTATTATGTATTTATAATTGTTTTCAAATATAGTTTAGAACTTTACTTACATAATAGTATAAATGTAAATATTTTTTTGTTTTCAAATATAGTTTAGAACTTTACTCACGTAATATTTGAATATGAGAGACACGTTTGTATTTCACAAAGTCATGGTATTTTCAAACATGTACAAGTTTTAAATTATTATGTATTTATAATTGTTTTCAAATATAGTTTAGAACTTTACTTACATAATATTATAACTGTAAATAATTTTGTGTTCAAACATAGTTTAAGCCCTAGTCTTACCTGTTTTGAAAAAAGACATTACAAAAATCCCTATTAGTACAGTGTAACATATTTAATATTTTCAAAGTATCCTTATGTAAAAAACAAGTAGTCGGTAAGGTAATATATAATCTTGTGTAACAAGTGAAGTTGCAAAGTATGTAATAAGCGAGAAATCCCTTCTGTTCTTCATAGACTGCA
Source organism: Medauroidea extradentata (assembly GCA_003012365.1). NCBI lineage: Eukaryota > Metazoa > Arthropoda > Insecta > Phasmatodea > Phasmatidae > Medauroidea > Medauroidea extradentata. The sequence goes on along the minus strand of PNEQ01114779.1, from coordinate 17,874 downwards.
ACATCTTGTAATAGTAGTTGTAAAATGTGAAGTATATAATATAAAATGTATTCTTTCACTTCAAAATGATGTAACAAGTATGTACGAAAATTCACAGTGTAATATAATATGCAAAGAATAAAAAAGCTGAGTGATTACGTATGCCTGCCATCATCGCAGACTGGCTACATGTATAGCACTACTGTGTGACAGGTTGCATAACATCAGTGTTAACATTGACCAATTGTAAATTAAAGCTTATATTTTTAACGTAAAATACAGTTATTAAAACGAACTCAGTAAATATGTTTTAACATATTATACACTAAAAAACACACACAATTTAAAGGTAAAACGCTACAGGATGTACTCACCAGTAAAATAATTCAAAGATTTAAACACTATATATTTTTCAAAAATATTTACACTGAAAAAACTACAAAAAAGTAAATAAATAAAACATTTACAATCTATCATTGTCATCTTCTGACACTTCATCTTCGACGCGATTGAGGGTGGCTAACAAAGCCGCCCCGGCGGCATTATAACTCTGTACCCAGTTAGCCACCCTCTCCCGCAGCTTGCGACGTCTTTCCCGCCGCCTCTCTCAACGTGCACGACGTGTCCCACGCCGAGGGCGTGGTGATGTTGGAGGCCGTGCTGCCCACTCCATGTAGTCAAAGTTCGGCGCGTCGAGAAGAGGCAACGGTGGGTCCCCCTCCTCATCTTCCTCCTCGATGTCGATCACATCCTCCTGGTTGTCGGCAATATCACCCCACCTCCCTGCTCACTTCCCAGCATGAATCCTCTCCAGCTTACTGGGGTGAGTGATGGCGCTGGTGTTTATGGCTGATGCCACAAGGGAGGTGGGGGTGTCAACAGCATGTGTAAGAATCCGTCTATGCGTGCTCGCACTTCTTCCTCTTCATCATCATTCTGCTGTCCCGTCACAGCCTCCCGATGTTCCGCCACAACCTCCCGATGTTTCACCATCTCCCGTTGTTCCACCGTCTCTAGCGCAACAGTCTCTAACAAAGCAAGCATCTCTCCCTCGCTCTCATCACAACAAACTATATTCTCCATTGTAAAATAGTAAGTTGTTCAACACATCCTCTGCATATATACACGCCAAACACAATCACAATCACGTAATGGTACATACAATCAGAAGCACGCACGCAGTCATTCAGATATACTCATCGTTAATGTTTAGTATGTAGTTGTGTGTAGACATAACAAGACACTACTTGTAGTTAGTTGCGTGATGTAACAAGACAAGTTGGTGGTGGTGTTATAAACAATAATGTGAGATAATATCACCTCTTTTTATACCCCTCATCTCTCACACATGTTCACTCTGACATCCCCTTCAGAACATGTATTCTAGAAAAAGAGGGTTGTATTTTTCTGTCACCATGCCTGTGGACCCCTTGTTTGTGTTACAGAAAGCCGCGACAGTCATAATTAACGGTTTCCGCTGTTTAGTTGACACACCCTCCACAAATTGGACTTCTTTTAATTAATCTAAGCTGTCACCTTCCCCTCTGTGAACACGTGTCTCACACACCCTCCACAATTTGGACTTCCAGTGATTAATCTTACCAGTCACCCCGCACAAAAAAAATCCTCTCTCTATGAACACGTGTGTCTTACCCCCCCCCCCCCCCCTTCAACATGAAGAGGACCTCCTGTAATTAATCTAAACTGTCATCCTCACAAGCCTAAACAAACAATCCTCGCCATCTTACAACACATGTGTGTGTGTGCGGCTAGCTAGCTAGCTTGGAACACACATACCGGCCTGCTAGCAAGGTATAAACAAAATAATACACATGCAGTTTCTATAAAACATTTATTGAAGTAAACTCTGTGGGGCGCAGGAATTAAGTCAACTCGGAATTGACTCATTCCGCTTTTTCTTGTATACAGGCCGGAATTAAGTCAACCCGGAATTGATTCAACTTCGTACTTGTACTTTTAACACGAAACCCCAAACGGAATTAAGTCAACTTCGAGTTGGCTCTATTCCGAGTTATAAAGTGTACAGTTTCTAAACCGAAATTTGTAAGTCAACCCAGAATTGACTCAATTCCGGATTTAAACTACATAGTTTTCAGCACAAAAATCTTACCGGAATTAAGTCAACTCGGAATTGCCTCAATTCCGGATTTTTCATGTTGGTATACGTTCTGAAATTCACCTGAATTACGTCAACCAGAATAAGGTCAACTTTTGTTGACTCTATTCCGATTACATTTCAATACTGGCACTTTCTCAAGGCGCGGAAATATGTAAACCGGAATTAAGTCAACTTCAAATATTCTGGTATTAAAGTTTGAGTTTTATGGTACGCTAGCTTGTGCTTACAAAACTACAAATTCCGTACTGTCCATTTTTATTTTGAAAATCGTACAGGAATTATGTCAACCCGAAATTGAGTCAACAAAGATGATGTTAAAGGTGTACGACATAATTTTTTTCGATGTACGTCACACTGCACTTATCAATTTAAGACAGACACAAAGTATTAATTCACTCAATTAAAAACTGTGATCCTGTAAATTGTGCGTTATTCACGGTGGAAATAATAGTTTTGCAGCTTTTATGCCCTATGGTTGTGTTATAATTTTATATAGTTAAGCCTAGATAACTGTTTTCATAATGTAGATATTAAGGTTATTTTATGCAATGCTTATATTTTAGATGTATTTGTCTGGCTGTTGTCATTTTCATGGTTAAATGTAAGAAAAATAGGCTATGTTAAATTCATTATTAAAGATAAAGACGTTAATAATAAATAAATATATGGTATTGCATATAATATGAATTGTATATATTTATATTTAAGATACATTAGTGTATAACAAAATTATGTGGCTTATATAGTCTTTTATATATCGTGTATCTAAAATATACCGACAAACTTTAACAGGTTATTCCAGAGGCAAAATAGAAAGTTTGGTACAAAGAACCCATGATCCAGATAACATAGGAATAGCTGTAGACATTTCCAAAGTTTGAGAAAATTTTCGAATTACTGTTATATTTTGAAAACGACTTGCTTGACAGAAGCAGATTTATGGTTACCAATAAGTTTCACCGAAATCAATAATAACGTGAGAGATATGTACATTTAACACACCTCAATCATTCTCAAATGGAGTGACACCACCCTTATCTAAAAAAAAAAAAAAAAAAAAAAAAGTAGGCCTACGTGACAGTAAAATTTTGCTAGTAAGCTAACATGTTGAGTGGGAAGCTGTTAAAAGCTCTTCAGAAAGTTCTTAGAAATGGTTACGCTTAATAGTTGTCTATCGAAACTGTTTAACCTAAATAACACCCCGATTCGAACGCCGTAACTTAGGCACGATCGAACTGCGCCACTGAGATCGGCTGGCCGCTTGTAGATATGGGCCTCAGACTCGCGATTCACGAAAATTAGACCATCCGAGGTCCAAACATTCCTCACGCCCCATCTGGTAATAGTACTGTTGATTTACTGTAATATTTGCGATTTCGAGTCCTCTCTTACAGCCTAAATACAATTTAGTAATATATTTTATTGTAGAATTCAGAAATTTCAGTTCGGACTTCTTTATGCGGTTTTTTCTTCATTATTGTGCAATGAGTTGTGAACCTACAAATATTGTTTTAGGTATACAGAATAAATAATAATGGAAGCAGTATATAAACAGTCAATTACTGTCAAATATAAAATAGGAGTAAAAAAATTTGCTCCGTCAAAAATCAAGGTCCTTTTGCAAAACTCTCAGAAATAGTCAGATAGCTTAAAAATGCAATGCGAATGCGAAAAATCTTATGTTGACTTAATTCCGGGTTAGGGTATTTTTGTAAACGCCACATAGCGTACCATAATACTCGGACTTTAATACCAGAAAATTTGAAGTTGACTTAATAATCCCGGTTGACATATTTCCGCGTCTTGAAAAAAACGCCAGTACTGAAACGTACCCGGAATAAAGTAAAAAAAAATTGACTTTATTCCGGTTGACGTAATTCCGGTGAGTTTCAAAACTTGTACCAACATGAAAAATCCGGAATTGAGTCAATTCCAAGTTGACTTAATTCCGGTAAGATTTTAGTGCTGAAATCTACATAGTTAAAATCCGGAATTGTGTCATTTCCAGGTTGACTTAATTCCGGTACAAATTTGGGTTACTCTTTATAACCCGGAATAGAGCCAACTCGAAGTCGACTTAGTTCCGTTTGGGGTTTCGTGTTAAAAGTAAAAATCTGGAGTTGAATCAATTCCGGGTTGACTTAATTCCGGCCTGTATACAAGAAAAAGCGGAATTGAGTCAATTCCGAGTCGACTTAATTCCGCGACCCCAACTCTGTAGTACAGTACAAAGTATTTTGCGCAAACACTTATTTACAATTTTCTCAATGTCAGGTTTGTTCTTTAATTTTCTCAACTTTGTAATGCGCGGTGTCCTAACTCGTGATGGTGTGTCACGCACTGGCGTAATACAAGGCGATGTGTCACAAGGCGATGCGATGTACGTAGGCGTCGCACACTCTGGACTGCGATGCACGATGCTATTAGCTTCTTCCGGATTCAAGTTCTTGTAATTCTCGTACACAGCGTCCACAGTAGACGGAAGAGGTGGTGAGTCCAACATGTAGTAGAGTAAATGCCAAATGAGAAAATAATGCGCAGGAGACGAAAATGCGTCAAGGAATTGAACGAGTTTATTCCCGCTGCAGTAAGGGGTGAGTCAGTTCATTGAACTGCAGAGAGTGGGCGAGGAGGGTCGGGCGAGAGTTCCTGCGCGTGTACGTTATACCCGTCTAAAAAACGTTAGTCTCAATGGTGTAAGTGGACGATACGTAACAGTTGGTGTGTACAGCGTTGTACATATATTATATTATGTGGTTTTATAAGTGTACGCTGAATGTGCTGCAAATTTATGTCCTACGAGGTATTTCACTTGCAACTGTGGCATAGAAACTAATAGGTACACGGAAGTTATGGCAAATTACAAAAAAGGAAAAGTTCACATTTAATCCCGAGAAGTTGTTTACAATGTCATAAAATTTATACAAAATGAGGCAGAAAATGGTTTAGCTATACAGCTTTCAGAAGTCGTCAAACGGGTCTCATCAGCCACAGGTTTCTCTGTACCAACCATTTACAAAATAAAAAGAGAAGCAACCGAGATTAAGGAAGGTTCATCCTAATCCTTTGAAACCCCAACCAATAAACGGCAAAAACATGTTACGAAGACTAGCATAGACGATTTTGACATACAGGTAGAGCGGCGAACAATTCATAACTTCTACTTAACTGAGAATCGTTGTCCAACTGTAGGTGCACTCCATGCCAAATTGGTTCAAGACATCTCTTACAAAGGCGGGAAAACATATCTAAGGCGTTTGCTCTCAAAGTTAGGTTACCGTTGGAAAAAAACATCAGATAATCGGCAGGTTATAATGGAACATCATGACATAGAGCTTTCACGTATGTCATACCTCCGACAGATACGTAAAGCCAGAAACGAACAGCAGAATACCGTTTACGTAGATGAAACATACCTTCATAGTTGCCATACTACTCCGAAGGAGTGGACAGACGGTTCTAGCAGCGCCCTTAAGAAACCAATGTCTAAAGGAAACAGGCTGATTACGCTTCACGCTGGAGGAGAAGGAAGGTTTGTGCCGAACGCACTTCTGATATTTAAGTCCGGTACAAAAACAGGCGATTATCATAATGATATGAACCATACCAACTTCTCTAAATGTCTGCAAGATAAACTGATACCAAATTTGAAACCACATTTGGTAGTTGTCTTAGATAATGCTTCTTATCACAACGTCCAGTCTGTACGTCACCGAACTTCGAACAGCCGCAAAAGTCAGATTGTAGCATGGCTACAGGAACATAATATTGAATTTGATGCCGCATTGACGAAAAGTGAATTGTACGAACTTTTAAATAATTCAAGCCACTGAACCGCTTGTACACAATTGACGCTTTACTCGACCAACATGGACATATAGCGCTGCGCCTGCTTCCTTACCACCCAGATACTAACCCAATCGAAAAAAAAATTGAGGTATCGTAAAAAACTGGGTTGCATCTCGGAACACCGCATTTAACCTAAGTGATGCTAAAGGTCTCGCTGAACAGAAATTTCAAGAAGTCACTAAATTACAATGAGCGTCCGTGTGTGACTATGTAAAAAAACTGAGCACGAGTAAGTAACTCAAGAACACCTTTTAGATGATGCCATGGAAGAATTTGTTATTCGTGTGCAAGATTCTTCATCCAGTTCATGTGAAACCAGCGACATTTTAAACGATTTTAAGCCTTTGTCAGACAGTGAATGATATGTGATACAAGTATTATGGAGTAAGAACAAAGAAATACATTACATTCCGCAAAAAGAATTTTTGATTTATGAAGTCTCTTATTTGTGTACTTGGTCTCATGTTGTAGCAGATTTTGAGAGCAATGTGCTTGCACGCACTGGTGTATTTGTATTTATATAGATACAGAATATGTAACATTTTTAAAGAAAGGTAAACAAATGTTAGTGACGAATTTAATGTTAAAAGGCCACAGATGCCTATTTCTGTTGCTAGACCAATAAATAATTTCTTAAAGCCGAACAGCTGCCGATATCGTTAAACCACCATGTAAATTTGTCACAAATTGCATTTGCTATTTTACCCAATTTTTTCAACGACAATATAACACACTTTTGCTTATTAATTGACTAATCGTTAATTAGCAATTAGTCAGTTTCTTTCAGCGAAAGTATTAAAATTCTTGTGTGGGAAAGAATTTGGTAAAATAGCAAACACAATTTGTGACAAATTTACGCGGTAGTTTTTTTTACGTGTTTGTGAAAGATTAAGAAAAGTATTTTGAAACCTTAAAATAAAAGTAAAATGTTCGCCGCGACCACATCCCGAACCTACGACACCCAGCTTACCAACCATCCTCGCTACCGACTTTGCCACGGAGACTTGTTGAAGAATATGGCAAAATGTTCTTATCTTAATTTAACAAATATTCTTGTTGATTTAAATAATTACTATAGCATATTTGAGGTAAGTTACCGCGTATTCGTCTACTGTGAGTGAGTGATGCGCATTTTAGTTGTTTGTAAATAGACCACATATGTTGAAAGCTCGGGAGGATGGTACGCCATACGCGTTTTCAAAGTCTATTTGGTTAGGATATTTCCTTACACCTTTGAGCATCGCAGCGAATCATAATAATGTGTGTTGCCGATGTTAGTTCGAACCTAGTTTCGTCTTCATGAATTGTATGTGTGTGTGAACTATGATTTATCGAAATGTATAATGTGTGCTTCCGGGGACGATGTTTTCAGTTAGGCATGTAGAGGTGCAGTAGTGTGACGTGGATTCCCGCCCTACAGCGGCGGCCCTTCCATAGCGCCCTCCCCTACCTTGCCCAACACCCCTACCATTTGCCACCCAAATGCTGCGCGAAGATTATTTTTTCATTTGGCATTTACTATACACGGGACATTTATTTAAGGTAATTTTGGGAGAGATGCCGCGTCAGGAGAGACGCCGCGGTCGTCGTAGTTTCGAAGAGAACCACTAGATCGCATCGGTGTCATGATTTCATCTTCAGTAATTGTCTTTGTAGTTCGCTTGGAAAGTTACGTTTGTTTGGCTCAAGTTATTTTACAAGATTCGCATTATTTTATGCGGTAAGTACGTAATTCACAGTGTGGAAGTTATTATTTACGTGCACTTTAACCTCTTAAATTAATTAGCCGTGAAACGTTTCGTGATTTTCATAACTGAGAATCCATATATGATTGTTACGCATGAACTTGTTAACAGTGCCGGCCATATTAAACTCAAGGCTTTCTAAATGGCTCGGTGCGGCATCTCTCCCTTAAATTTGGGAACTACACCACGTTTTTTTTAAAGGGAGAGATGCCACAAGCTTTCATTAGCAGTTTTATCATTACCAACATGTTTTATCAGCAACTAACTTATATTTTGTGTTTAAAATGTGCAATTTGCTGCCATTTTAAAAAACTTAATTGTTTAAAGTAGTCATAAAATTTGTTTATTTCTATTGTTGCAGGTTCCCACATTGATGATCTTGAGAAATGCCTAGGAAATATCACCGGAAATTCGGCATACAACCACGAGCACAATGGACGCAAGAACAGCTTGTAGAAGCAGTCAGCAGGGTCACTAACGGGGATATACGTAAACGAGAAGCGGAGAGGTTCTACGGCATCCCTGCAAGGACACTCGACAGAAGGATAAAATCGGGGAACTTGACAAAAACTGGCCTTGGACCATCTGGAACATTTTCTCAAGAAAATGAGAAGCGACTTGTGTCACACATTCAGAAGTTAAGTTCTGCTGGATTTGCGCCAGACAGGACAACAGTTAGGAGGTTAGCATACCAATTTGCTGAAAAGTTAAGGATACAACACAAATTTTGTAAAGGTAACGAGATGGCTGGCTATGATTGGTTGTATTCATTTTTGGAAAGGAACCCGGAACTTAGTGTTATAGAGTTGCTCAAGGTTTATCTCTCGCAAGGGCTCAAGGTTTGAACAGAAAAGAAGTATATTTATTTTTTCAATTATTGTTGGATGTATTGAATGAAAATGATTTACACCTAAAATCTCAAAATATTTTCAATGTACATGAGACGGGTATTCAGTTGATCAACAAACCTGGTAATGTTGTAACTACAAAAGGTTCAAAAGTAGTCCAAAAAGTAACGTCAGGCGAAAAGGGTGAAACAGTGTCCCTCATTGCTTGTTGCAGTGCTGTAGGAACTTTTCTGCCATTAACATTGATTTTAAAGGGAACTAACAAAAATCAAGATCATTTGGAAGGTCTACCACCTGGTTCAAAGATTTTCATGAACCCTAAAAGTGCCTATGTGAATGGTGAATTATTCTTGAAGTGGTTCAAGGAACAGTTCTTGCCTCTCAAACCTCCTGGAAAGACTTTGTTGTTGTTAGATGGCCACGCATCTCACTCTAACTCCTTAGATTTGTTGCAGCTAGCAGATGAGCACGATGTTATTTTGTTGTGTTTGCCACCTCACTCGACACAAGCTCTCCAGCCATTGGACAGAGCATTTTTGGGCCTCTTAAAGCTGAATATAACAAGCATGCTAACAGCTTCATGAAGTCAAGCCAAGTTAAGAAAATCAGCCGTGTAAAAATGAGAATGCTGATAGGGAATGCGTGGAAGAAAGCAGCATCAGTTGGTACAGCTATCAACGGCTTTAAGGCGACTGGAATATTTCCATTCTGCCCAGATGCAATTCCAGAGTACTTTTTTTCAATCTCAGACCACATTCCCGAAACCTCTATCGCTGCTTCTGACCACCCAGTTTCCTCGGGTATATTTGTGCCTGGATCCATCCCAAGCATTGAGACTAACCACAAAGGGCCCCCAGGATTACCTACGCCTTTATCCACCCCAAGCATTGCAACTGATCAAGCAGGACCCTCAGGAAAACTTTCCCCTGTATCCATTTCAAGCATTGCATCTGACCGCCCAGGGCCCTTGGGGTTACAAGTGTCTGTATCTGACTCAGTTACTGATCCATCTACACCATCAAAGCATTTACACGAAATCAGCCCATTACCAACTTTGCCTACACCTGGACCGAGGCGGAAGAAAGCGGCAATATTGACATCCGCTGAAAACATTCAAGTAAAGAGAGACGCCCTTGAGAAAAAAAATGAGAAGTAAAATAAAATGGTAAAGAGAAAGCAATCCACTAGGAAACGAAAAAGAAACGAATCGCACAATAGTCACATGGACCGTTCAAATAAGAAGAGAGACACAAAAACAATTGAAGAATATTCTAACCCAAATGAAGAAGATAGTACGGGCGATGTGGACAGCAACCAGTGTGTAGAGTGTTGGGAAAACTATTTCACCACTAAGCAAACTGCCGACTGGATTCGCTGCATTCAGTGTAAAATGTGGATGCACGAAACATGCACCCTCTATGAAAACTTGTGCACAAATTGTAGAAGAAAAAAAATTCGAGATGTCAACTCGAAAAAATAGTGACATTTAAAAACAAAAAGACACGTGATTTTTTCATTGTAATGAAGTTACAACTTATAATTACTATAAATGTAAATGTTTGTAATAAGTTACCTTTTTATTTTAAATGAGAAACATTTGACATAACTTTACATGCCAGCAATTTTTTTATTAAAAACTTCTCTTGCGAAGCTTACATCATCGTGGATACCGTATATTGGCAGTTAAATTTCATTACTCTTCTTAAGCACAACAATTACATATCTTATGAAGAAGTGTGCAGTAAATTGACAATTGTTAACATTTTAATTACTATTTGAATTAATTTAGAATGTATGTTGTCTAAGAATGTTTTAGAATGATTTCGTGATACCTTAAACATATATTAAATAATGAAAATTCACATTTTTGCCTATCTAGTTGATTTTATAAGAACGGTTATATAATTAATATACATTTTGTAAGTTTGTATTGTCAATAACGGTTTGCTGCATTTCTCCCTAACTATGCGGCATCTCTCCCTAACTATGCGGCATCTCACCCATAGCCATATGGGAGAGATGCCCCAAACAACATATTTTTTAAAATCCTTCTAGTGAAAATATAAGAATTTTTAAAATATCTTTATTTACTGGAATATGAACTAGAACATCTACTACAGCTTTCACAGCAATAAAATTTTAACTTGCATATTCCATGTTGGCACAGTGTCGAATAATCGAAAGGTGCGGCATCTCTCCCAAAATTACCTTATGTCTCCACAAGCGATATCATATTCGCGCTCATCCCCTAGAGGAAAGGCGGTAACCTTAATGTGGAATATGTCGCCACATGATTCCGTAAAGTGATGTAATATGCCCGACGACCAATAAGCGTATTCCACGCTGCTCCTGCCTTGTTTAACACTAATGTATGGATTTGCTGGGTGAAAGTTCATGTTTCACTCACCGCAGAAATGTAGCTGTAGGTTGACGGCGAATGACGTCTCCAGCAACCGCCAAAGCTGCACTACGTTACTTGAAGTGTACAGCTCACAGTCTCGTTAACAACTGATGTTATGTTTTATAACAACACATGTACTTGGTGAGGAAACGTAACGGGCGTTGTAAATACGAAACGAGATGTAATTTAGTACGCACGTGCAAGCAATAAAAGCAGACACACTAGCATTCAGCTCCCTCACTCTTCATATTTCGCGTTTGCTTTTTCACAACTTCATTCACAACACAACATGTCAAATGTGTTATCTGCTTGACAATGTCTATGTATGTCACCATCACAAACCTCGTACCAGCTGACTATCGCGCCATTTTAAGGTCGTCTTAGCTTATAATCAATGCGGTATTCAGAGTGATGTTCACGCAACACTTCGTTAAAACTGAGTTGTAGCAAGTTGTCGAACTTACATGGTAACTTTACATCTGGATGTAAATCGTAGATGTGGAAGTTGGCTAGCTGACACACTACACCTCCGTAGTGTATACCTAGATATGTATCACAGTAATACATCCACCAATGTTCACTGTCGTTACAAACGTGCATCTGCAGCGGTAAACCATATGGTTTAAAACATACACGCCTATACCCAAACTGCATTGTCTCGTTAAGTTTGAGATGGGTCAAACAACACCGGCATACTTGCGGAGTCTTGACTTGAAATAAGTTACGTCGACATGTTAAATGCAATGCTCCGCGAACCACGCACGTTATTTTGGCGATTAGATTAGAAACGATTATTACAAACCTCAGTTTCTCTGCGGGGAAACTGGATTTTACATTCCATACAATCGTATGTGCGCTTGGCAAGGTAGGGAAGCATTCTAAACTCTAGGAGAGGAACGCAACCACTACGTCTTTACCTCTCTCAACATAGTTCAGTTAACGCAAGCGTTCTCGCGTATTTACAATCACGTGCGGCACTAACCATTCTACAGTCTTTAGATCTAACATGACAGGCTCTTCCACGTCACCTGTGCGGTACATTGCATTTGCTGTAGTATTTGTTAACAGTAGAACCAATTCCTGTTCAGCATTAAGGATCACACGGATATAGTCCTCGGCAAAGCCGAGGAACATTTTCAGTGGATGACTGCTTCGTATATTCCTCCAGGGTTTATATTCAACTTGAAATAAACTTTATCAGCCCAACCAGCTGCTTTGTAAGCTTGTTTTTCGTACTTACCGACAGAAATGTAATTTTTTATTGTCGAAGTAATACCAACATCTCTCGATTGGTCAATATCCACACCGTTCAATTCATAGACTATATGATCAAACAAATGCAAAAGTCCATTTCGCACAATGCTCACGTGTAGGACGTTAGTTCTGTCAACTTTTTTAAACGTTCCTCGCAGTCTAATGTGCGACTTGCAAGGCATCGAGTATATGTCTTGATTCAGTATGCAAATCCTTATTTCCGATGGAAAAACATAAGGACCTGCTCTAAATGGTTCATATATATGCAACTCTGTTTTTGTGATTGCATCATCAAAAGTTATAGGGCTATCTATATTAAGAACTCCGTCCATGTTTGTTCACAGTACATCCTAACCTCTCTAAAAATTGTCGTTGGAACGTGTTAACTGTGTAGGCTTCCAACGAGCACTGATAAGTTTACGTGAGCACTCACGATGTTTTATACTATGCTGTAACATGTGTCTGTGTGGTATTGTGTTATAAAGAATATTAAGCACACTGAACGTATTCTAATATGTTGGTGTTGCTTTTATAGTTTTTACTTTACTTTCTTCAAATGAAGCCGTACTGTTATTTCCTCGTCGCACAATTTTACCAACCTGTTCACTTGGTCTACTTTACATAAGGCCATTTCATCCACACGGTTAATTATTACAGGCGCGTAAATTAGTGTACGAGGATGTTCAACTATTTTGAAACCCGGAGGAACAGAACACATAAACTCGTGTATAGTGTTAATTCGTTTATAATTTAAATAGAAACCTGCCGCGATATTAAGATAAACTCTACAAATGTTTACTGGAAATATATTAACAGGATCTCGCGATTCGTGAAAAAGGTTTGCACAGTAATTGCTGGTTTAAAACCTAGCATTCTGCAAAATGTGTTGCGAGCCACAAAGTCAATTAATATGCTACTTAATGTCCAACACTTAAGTGTGTTTTCATTTCCTTTTAGAGAAAACATTGTGCCTTTAGGTAATGCAATCCTTAAATATTCTTCAATATCGGAAACTTCGTAGAAGCTTGTAGAAATTACTATTGCATGTTACTCACCGAATGTCTGATATACATATCTGTTGTTCCCAACATCAATGTTTGGTATTGAATTATTCCTAACGAGACTAACCAAACATACTTGCCATTCACCGGACAAGTCGAGAGGCGGAAAATAGGTAGCTTTTAATTCCGACGATTTACCTGTCAACAATAAAGTTAGCGACATTATTACTGGTTTCTGTTTCCCAGCGTTGCTTTTATATATTTGTGAGAAATGTAAGACACAAGTGTCCACAGTTCCACATTTTTGGTAACTGGTCAGTCAAGTAATTATACATTACTTTACTTCCCTGCAAGTAAGCACAAACCTCTTTTGGCAGGCGCAAATCACCGAATCTGTCATAGTAATGCATGTTGTTGTCTATTTTACTAACACACGTCCAGTGCGTACCATCACCTTTACGTTCGTCCAAATTAACTATTACATTTTCATGTGCACGTGGTGTTCGAGGAAGAGCGTTCCTCATGTACACGCCTCGAAAATATGGTATACGGAATTTTTTAGCATAGTAATGCAAATCTCTATCGGTTAGGGCATGTTGCGGTAAACTGTTTAGTATTTGCATCTTTTTAAACCTTTCCCTCAAGTGTATGGTCTTAAATAGAGACCGTGCCCGTTTTTTGCATTAGTGGCTAAAGTTTCCAACTTGGCATTGAGACGCGTAAGTTCCGCTAAATGTTTTTCATTAGTGTTTTTAGACGTAATGGTTTTTGCGATAGTACTCGCCCCACCAGCTAATGCCCCAAGTGCTGCTAATGCTGCAAATAATAATGGAATGATACCTCCTTTCTTATGCTTTGCTATGCCCTGTTTTCTTTTTTTAATATTTCCAGCACCGGTTTTTACTGTAGCCTTCATAATTTTAGATACAAGGCAAGAGGCTGTTTTTTCGCCAAGTTTGGTCTGCGGTGTGGTTGCTATATCTTCTGCTCGGGTTATCAACTCGCTGTCTGCTGTGTGACGTTCGCCAAGATCGTTGGAGTCGAAGTACTTAATATCGTGCTCTTTACAAGCTTCGTCTAACCTGTTTATAGGCTTATATGCGCGCGCTAATCTCGTGGCAAGCCGTGTGCCAGGTCCGCAATATTTATGAGATAGAACATGAGCTTCGAAAGGCAGGTTGTTTATAAGCTTTTTAAGTTTACTGCGACCTTTCTTTTTTACCTTCTGTCCACGACGCATTGTTATACACTGTGGTGTAGCGTATATATAACAACGCTTATATACGATTTAGCTCAGCAGCAATGAAGGTAATTAAGCAAGAACACAACTGCCAGTAGTTATTTCAAATGATGTAAAAAAACACAACACTGTAGGAATACACAGTCCACTGTTACCGCGTAATGTTTTAGCGGGTATATGTGGACCAAGTTCCTCGGGGAAATCTTGCTTAATGTTGAGTTTACTTGAACAACCGAATGGATTTAAGTTTGAAAATGTGTATGTGTTTTCCAAAACTATGCATCAAGACAAATACAAACGTTTGGAGAAAATTATAAACTCTATTGAGGGGATAAAATCTTTTTCCTACAGCGACAAGGAACAAACTGTGCCGCTCAAAGATGTCCTAGCTAATTCTATATTCGTGTTTGATGACGTGTGGGCCGAACCACAAAGCATGATTCAAAAGTACTTCAGTTTCGGACGTCACTGGACTGTTAACTGTTTTACTTGTCACAAAAGTACGCTAGAATCTCCTAGCATAACTTAAGAGATAATTTTAATGTTGTAGCATTGTTTAAGATGGATAACAGGATCATACAGCATGCATACGCAGATCATGTTATGACATATGTCATTTAACAAGTTTAAAGAAATATGTGTGTTCTGTTGGCGTGATAAATTTGGATTTTTAACTATTGTTAAGAACTTTCCTATAAATAGTGGTAGGTACAGGTGTGGTTTCGATCATTCCATCGTTCCTGACGAAGAATGAGATACTCAATTTCAAAGTTTGGTCACATCACCTTTAAGAAAAAGTTTGACCACGAGTGCATCGCACACGATCGCAATGGTGCGTGTAGTTTGAGTGGACGTGTGTTTCGAGATGTCGGAAATCCAATGCAGGGCAGTGAAGCAGTCAATAAAAGTTATGTTATGTCTGTAAACATTGTCACAATGGATGCTGTACGTACAACAGTGGGTGAATTAGAAAAAAAATTTACTTACACAATAAAGAATATAACATTTTATTTGAAACAAAATCAGGAGGTGGGTTCTGATGTTCTGAAAGAGACTGTAGGTACATGTGAGAATATGAGTGTGTTACCAGAGTTGTTTGAAAACACACAAACAAAATATATGAAATACAAAACATTTCAGAGTGTGTTGTACATGAAATGAACCAATCTCTGGACATTAAATTGCAAATGTTGCATACAAGTTTCAAAAACGAGCTAATATTGTGCTTACTAGACATAGCTACGAACAATAATGTAAAAAAACAGACGGAAGATGTTGGAAATAAATTATTTGCGTATTTAAATTAGAAACTAAGCGTGTTGGATATTAAAATAGAGAACGTTCATTCAAAACTTATTGGCGTGGAAAAGAAACTTGAAACAGACTACACTGACAGGACAACACATGGTTAGTTTCGCGACCACCATACTCCAGGAAGAGCAAGGGGTGATTTGATGCGCAGGACCACGTGTCAAGGAAGAAGAAGAGGGAGGGTTGTTTGCAGGAAGACGCCACTGCGGGCAATGCGGGCATGGAAAAGCCGACAAAGCTGGTAATATATTAGGCTTGACATGCTGTGGTCGTTGAGGTGTGAGGTTGGGTTGCCTCGATGTGGTCGCAGAGGTGCCGACAAAGGAAGAGGGTGGGCGTGGCAACCCGGTTATGTAGGAGATGCTTGCAAGAAATGTCACAGAGACGCAAGCAGGGCTGGTGTCTCGCGCACAGCGGACGACAAACGTGTAAGACTGTCACGCGCACAGCTGGCGACATGCGTGCAAGACTGTCACGCGCACAGCTGACGACATGCGTGCAAGACTGTCACGCGCACAGCTGACGACATGCGTGCAAGACTGTCACGCGCACAGCTGACGACATGCGTGCAAGACTGTCACGCGCACAGCTGACGACATGCATGCAAGACTGTCACGCGCACAGCTGATGACATGCGTGCAAGACTGTCACGCGCACAGCTGACGACATGCGTGCAAGACTGTCACGTGCACATCTGACGACATGCGTGCAAGACTGTCATGCGCACAACTGACGACATGCGTGCAAGACTGTCACGCGCACAGCTGACGACATGTGTGCAAGACTGTCACGCGCACAGCTGACGACATGCGTGCAAGACTGTCACGCGCACAGCTGACAACATGCGTGCAAGACTATCACGCGCACAGCTCGTGTTGTCGCAGTTCTATGTAAGTATGTAATGTTTACATTTCCGCTTCACAATGTCGTCACTTGCGGAAGAATTACGTGATGTAATAGCAACTGTAAAAGCAAAGTATTTACTTGCTAAGAAAACACGCCTTGGTGAAGACACACTTGCAGAGCAGATATTTAAACCTGTGATGTCCCGCCTCGATAATTGTAAACAGACATCTCCGGTGTCCGAACCTGTACCCATGAAACAAGAAATCACCTCAGCTGAACTCAGTCGCACCACGAAAGAATATCTCAAATAGAAAAGCTGCGCATCTGACCGCGACACTAAGTACGGCATGTATGGACGTAGAAATAAACTTTATCTGGGGAAAGATGAAATTGTGTTTTTGTCCGGAGATAAATTGAAAGTATGTGACATCCCAGCTGATGCTAGTCCTGGCTTATACAAATTGCTAATAGAAAAATAACCTTATGGGTACTCTGATGCTTATTTGGAGTTGTATAAATATTTGACTGATTTAACTAATGCCCAGTATGTCGACGACGTGGATACTGGTGAATATAAAAACACCCAACATCAAAAGTTCCCATTGATTAGCCGATGGTACAGTATTGTACAGGGGACTGGAAAGCAAACATGATGGATACGCAAATTATGTTTATTGGAACAATCCGAATAAGCTTGTAGCATGTTTACACTTATTACTAGCATCTAAGCAAGATGGAAATGATAGTTACGAGTCTAAAATTATTTCTGTTTTGGAAGAATTGCAGGAAGACGGATATACAGGGTGTATATTAATTCATGATACAACGCTTGAGGGCAGGTAGTACGAGCCAAAACAAGCACTTTTTAACTATAAACCCGTAGGCGGAAATGTACCGTCTTCGTAGGGGAGCGCAATGAAAACTCAGCGTAGGCAACCCCGCTGTGCGTTACACTGATCTGTCGAAGGTATTTGAAGCCCCCATCCTCTACCCCCATGCTCCCGCCCTACCCCTTTGCTTAACTTGGTGATAACGAAGGAATGAAAACATTGCTTCATCGTGATTGTGTTATCCATGTAATTAAACCTACCCAACAAACAATGACATTTTTGTTGACATTCGCTTGATTTTAAATGTCTTTACAGAAGTGGTTCAAAATGTCGTCCTCCTTGTTCAACACAAAGTTGGCAACGGCGAAGCATGTTTTGTTTTATTCTCTCCATCATTCCCGGTAAAGCTCGAATCCTGACAAAGGCTTCG